>JAPMOR010026210.1:0-25882 GCA_026543865.1 Argiope aurantia
AGCACCAATGGAAAATCAAAATACTTTAGTGTTTCTGGATAATATAAAGAATCTTACAAATCTTAAAATCTTACAAATTAAATGATATCACATCATTAAATTGTTTTGAAATCTACATTTAAAAAATCGAGGCCTCGCGGCTCTTCAAAGCTTTAAAGTAGTTGGCTACTTTTTCTATTTGATAATCCAGCCCTCCTTCCATTCTGGTATATTTTCAACCAACAAAATGTCCTGAGTCTAATTCACATCGCAATGATTCACACATTTCTAAAACTTTATTCCAGTGCGCGTGTTGAGAAATTAGTTTGACAAATGCCTGAAGCCACGATGGCTATCTGCTCATAAATCACCTGGTGACCAGGTTTTTATTCAAAGTTCCAAATGCAGGAAACTTATGGGTGCTAAATCGGTCTGGTGGCAGAGAGGTCAAAACTATTGTCAGTTGCATTCAACGCATTTCCTGTTGATGTCGATGGTTATCGTCGCTTGCTTTTATGACGCTATATATTCGAGAAAATGTTCAACGAACTTGTACCCTCTATAATCCGTTGCAGAGAGTTCATTTTACTAGAAAAGGTTTTTTTTTATTATTATTACTTACCTTGGGTTATTTTTTTAATACAAAGTATAGAATAGGTATTGTAATTTCCTCAGGATTTTGACGAAGCTCCGCATTTCAGACTTCGCTGAGTTCGAAAGTTCGAGTTTTCGGCATTATGCCTGTCTGTGAACACGATAATTAAAAAACGCGTGGATGAAGTTTGACATATGAATTTTTAGCCAAATTTATATATTTTTATCAAGTTTTGAACAAAATCCATCCAGAGGAAGTCTATTTATCTGGCTGTTCGAGTACAAATGAACTCGATAGCAAAATTTAGACAGATAAAATTTAATACACTGATTAGCATTTAAAATATAGACATTTATCAAATTTGTATTATATCAGAAAAGAATTTATGCACTTCATCAATTATGTCGCAAAAGCATGTATTTAGTTATGTCGCATAAATATTTGTTCATATGTTCAGTTACATCGGAAGAAAGTTTAGGTATGTATTCAATTACATCACAAAAGCATTTATTCTTGTTTTCAATGAAATAGCAGATTTATTCATGTGTTATATCAGGAAAGCCTTTATGCACTTGATCAGTTATATTTTTAAAACAATGTAATTTATATGTATTCAGTTATTTCATATGAGCAATTTTTTTATGTATTTTTTTATATAACAGTAGCATTATTCACGCACTCAATTATGTCATAAAAACATTTTTGCATGTGCAGTTCAGCTTAGTTATATTAACGTCCCATTTTAAAGCAACACTAGGGTTATTCTGGGACTGACCACGTAATTTTGAACCGTGGTCAGATGACGACGGCAACACCTGAGCTAGCACCCCTCTTTCCACGCCACGCCACACCAGCGGGAGGATGTTTGGCCCGGATGGTTTAGCGTGCACCAGGCCTGCTTACACGACGATTCTTCGGTGGAATCGGGTCTCGAACCTGAAGTCCACCGGTTTTGAAGCCGAAACCTTACCACCGGCCCTTTTGCATGTGCAAAGTTGTGTCATAAGAGCATTTTTGCATGCGTTTAGTTATATTTCGATATAATTTTTTTGACACAAATGCATTTTTATAAGTTTTTACTAATCTATATTTTTAATTCCAAAGTGTTAATTGAAAAGCCAGTTCACGAATAAATTCGATTTTAACAGGCTCCTCTTATTTTAATAGGGTATTAAAATAGGAAACAATTTAATTTAAAAAAAAATAATTTAAATTTCTCAGACTCATTTCACTTTTAGATATCTCATAGTGCCAACTAAAGGAATGTAGTAAATGTTATGCGAATATTCGGCAAATGATATGATGATTCAGATATAATATTTAACATTTTGACCCGTACTTATGGACAAATAAATTTCGATAATTAGCAGTTCTGAACAATGGCTTCTTAATTAACATTTGAAGAACTATTCTAATTTCAATAAACATAAAGCATGGTACAATAAGCGTCAAATCATTGGGTTATCGAAGGCAAACTGTATGTCATACCGGGTACCTGAGTATGCAACCAACTACTGGTTCTAGTCAGTTCTATTAAAATGAAATGAAAGTACTTTACTAAACGAAGTCCCACATTTCTTCATAATGTATAAACTAAAATTAAGCTATCATAATTATGAAAATTCTATTTATAATTAATAAATTTTCCTATTAATATTATTAAATAATTTGAATAAATACAAAACAAATGTAATTTTAAAAAAATAGAAAGAAGAGGATGAAAAAATGAAACTGTGGTAGCTTGTCAATCAGAAATTAGCAATGCTGAAAAAAAAATCAAAAGATAGCAATTTTTTTACAAAGTTTCATAATG
Source organism: Argiope aurantia (assembly GCA_026543865.1). NCBI lineage: Eukaryota > Metazoa > Arthropoda > Arachnida > Araneae > Araneidae > Argiope > Argiope aurantia. The sequence goes on from JAPMOR010026210.1 coordinate 2,388, forward strand.
TTTTTTTTAAATTTTTATTTCAAATCCACATATAGAGTTTCTTGCATTTAAAACATATTAAAGCAGCTGCATTCAAAAAAGTTAAAAAATCCAATACATCATACGAATTTTTTTTATATTTTCGTCAATAAAAAAATATGTAAATATTAAAGCAATAATTCAGCAGAAAGAGGTGAAAATTTCAAAAAGTCTCAATCTTAAAAGCATAAATTAAATAGTAGTGGCTCATCAGTCAGAAATTGGCAAGACTTAAAAAAAAAGTCATCAATCATTTTTAAAAAGTACCCCCCCCCCTCCTCCAATTCTTTAAATTTCAAATCTGTATATGGAGTTTGTTGTGTTTTAAACATATTAAAGTAGCTGCATTCAAACATATTAAAATAACCAATATATGATGTAAACTTTTTGTTATTTTGTCAATAGAAGATTATGTAAATGTTAAAGCAATAACTCACTAGACAGAAGTGGCAATTATTAAAAGTGTAAATCAAACAATAGTGGTCAATTAGATATTAGCAATAAAAAAATTTCAAGAGATAGCAATTTTTAAAAAAGTGTACTTTTTTTTTTCTCCCCCAAATCTGCATATGGAATTTACTGCATTTCAAATATATGGAAACAGCTGCTTTCAAGCATGTTAAAATAATAAATATATGATGTAAATTTTTTATTATAAAAATTATGAAGATAATTCAGCTGACAAAAGTGTCAATTTCTCTCCTCACATACATTTTCATCTTCGCTCTGTCGACACGGCAGTGTTCGTCCAAAAATATATATCAAATCAATCATAAATCATATGCAGTAAATGATTTGAATGTCCATCATTATTTGCATGTAATGATTAATGATGATTGATTCCCCATGAAGGTTTTCATTTGTATATAGCGCTTTTGAAAATTACCCACGTACTTTTTTCTTATAACTTCAAACAAAAGAAAATGAATCGTTATCTTAATCTTTACTTATAATAAAGATGAATATATGTGTGGGTGTATATGTATGTTAACGTTCTATAAATTAGACCTTAGACATAGAGCTTCCAAACTTGATACATACATATTATAGTGGGTGGAAAAGTGCACCTCAGCGAGATATTTTTTAAAATTTTAAATACAATTTATTAATTAAAAATTAAGCACATTTTGGATTTTTTTTTCTGCGATTAACTTTATAAGATGTTATAGGACAAAAATAATTTTTACATCATTTTAAAATTTTAAAAATTATCTTTCCTTTATTATATATTATTATCTTATTCATGAATAATATATAATAAATATTATTCTTAAATTATATTATCTTCTGTATCTAATTATATAAATTTTTTGCTGCATAATTTGTTTCTATATTTAATCAATTTTTAGAAATATTTTAAGCACGTTTTCCACAATAATATGCAAGAATTCTGAACACATACATATTAAACGTATCATGAATGTTAGTTGAAAAACATAAAAATTCTTTAAAAACATCAAAGTCATTAATAAAATTTTACTTTAAAGTTTCTTATATTTTTTGGTTTTGTAATCCGAACAACTATCAATATTAATATTTAAAAAATGAAACTTGCGAAATGCTGCAATTAAATTCCTGCCCTTTACACAAATCATTACTGATAAAGCCGATTTCATGAAAGCAAACGATATATGTATTTAATTCTGAGAAGAATCAGTAAAAAAATTCAATTTAATTTTAAAATGCTATTTATTTGAATAGAAATGATCCGATATTAAACTTTTACCATATATCCAAATATAAAATAAAATTAATAAGAAAAAATATAAAATTTTACATTGCTTTAGGTTAGAAATTAGATTACATTGTTAAAAGGCTGGAAATAGCGAAGTGAACGTATTTATTTATATTTTAATTGAGCTGACAGAAAATAAGGGAAATACACAGTAAAATTAATTAAAACTTCTTAAATAATATAAATTATATACCTATTAATATTTGAAATTTAAAAATATTTTGCAAGAAGTTATTGAGATAAGTTACATAAAATAATGGAAATATGCCATACTCTAATAACAATGCTTCCGAATATTGAATGTTATTAATGTAAATAAAAACTATATAAAATAGATCTATATTAAATTCATTAATTTAAATCACTTTTTTTTTAATTCTGTGAACAGTATTCGTACAACGCGCCATCATTGTAAGTTCTGGATCCTCGCGGGACACTTTGACTGATAAATATATAAAATCGTGCATAAAACTAATACATGGATTAACAGTATTGTAATAAACTACATCCCTCAAACACAATTCAACTTCACTTTCTAATCTAAAAACTTGAATTGTATTATCGAAGAAATATGAAGCAAAAAAAGTAGTTAAGAGTAGCATTCGCACGATAGGCAATACATTTAACACCTGTATCACTTTAATATATTTAATGTCATATATTCGTGCAAAAGAATTTATTAATTTAATTAAGTTATAATAAATTCAATTCAACTTCATGTTCTACTGCACACACTAGAATTATATTATCAAAGAAATATGAAGCAAACAACAGCTATTTCCATCAGCGAAACAATTGTTCGAACAGTTAAGAGCAATATTCGTGGGATGTGCAATAAATTTAACATATGAATCACCTTCACAGATTTCATTTCATATATTCGTGCAAATGAATTAAATACGTGAATTTACTTAAGTTTTATTAAATACTCCAAAAATTCCAATTCAACTTTACGTTTTATTGAATTATTACTTAATTTGTGCATATGTATTAATATATTTTTGAAGACCTGAATTATACTATCAAAGAAATAGGAAGCAAGTAGTAAATAATTATTTCCAGCAACAAAATATTTTTTCAGGCAAATAAGAGTAGCATTCGTACGATGGTCAATAAATTAACATATGAATCATTTTAATAAATTTCATTTCATATATTCGGGCATATTCGTAATATGCATTCGTATATATGTATTCGTATATTTTATATATTCGTAAATTTAACCTAAGAATTTAACTAAATTATAATGAAGAGTCCAAAAAATTCCAATTCAGATTCGTATTCTTTTTTACGAACTAGAATTATATTACTAAATAAATATGAAGCAAACAATTAATGTTACGAACCGCATTCTTATGATATGTAGTATATTAAACATATGTATCAATTTTAGATTTTTTTTCTCCATATATTTGTGGAAATGAATTTATTACATGATTTTGATTGTCATAATAATTATTCCAAAATAATCAAATTAAACTTGACATTTTATTGTACGAAATAGAATTATAATACCAAAAAATATGAAACTAACAGGAAATAATTAATTCTATCAGCTAAATAATTGTTCGAACGATTAAAAGCTCCATTCTTATGATGGTTAGTAAATTTAACATATTTATCATTTAAATGGATTTCATTTCATATATTCGTGCAAATGGATTTGATACATGATTTTAATTAAGTTATAATAAATACTTCGAGCAATCTAATTGAACTTTATGTTCTGTTGTACGAAGTAGAATTATAGTACCAAAGAAATATGAAACAAACAATAAAAAATTATTTCAATTAGTGAAAGAATTATCCGAATTGTTACGATATGTACAATAGGCATAAAATTTAACGTATGTATCGAATAAATTTCATTTCATATATTCTTGCAATTGAATTTTTAACTAAATTATAATAAAAGTTTTTAAAAAATCAACGCCACGTTCTATTTTAAGAACTGGAATCATATTATCAAAGAAATATGAAACAAACAAGAGGGAATTATTTCCATAAACGAAATAATAAGTAATAACAGTTAAGAGCAGCATTCGTAAGATGTGCAATAAATTCAATATATGTATCACTTTAATAAATTTCATTTCATATATTCGTACAAATGAATTTAACTAAGTTATAATAAAGAGTCCAACAAACAACAAAAAAAGTCAACTCCTCTTTCTATTGTAAGAACTAGAATTATATTAAAACAGAAATATGAAGCAAACAGTAAATAATTATTTCCCTCAGAGAAATAATTGTTCGGACTATTAAAATTAGCATTCGCTCGCTGAGCAATAATCATATGTATCATTATAATAAATTTCATTTCATGAAAATGAATCTAACATATGAATTTAACTAAATTTAAGAAAGAATTAAAACAAATTCACCTTTGCTTTCTATTAAATGAACTAGAATAATATTATCAAATAAATATGAAGCAAACAAAATTTTTTTTTCAAACAGCGAAATAATTATTCGGACTGTAGTGGGACTATAGCATTCGTAAGATGATTTAGCATATGTATCGCTGTAATAGATTTCAATTCATATATCCGTTCAAATGAATTCAACTTATGGATTTAACTAAGTCAAAAATCATAATAAAGTGTTAAAAGAAATCCAGTTCAATTCCACGTACTATTGTAAGAATTAAAATCTTTATTACCAAAGAAATATGAAGCAAACGATAAACAATTATTTCAATCAACGAAATAATTGTTCTGAATGTTAAAAGCATCATTCTTACAATATACAATATATTCAAAATATAAATTCTCAAGGGTTACTTTCTGTTCATTTAGTGTATATGAATTGACCCCAATCCTCACAGCCTGAAGATATCGCATCCAACCTTAGGAGGAGGAACAATAATTGATGCCAGATTAGTTGTTTATCACAATATGAATTTTCTTTTATTCATGTCCTTGGGGGTATTTTATTAAAAAAAAGCGTTTCTGAACTCTGTGGGCCGATCGCGGAATGGAACACGAATGCAATGGCCCGCATAAAAATGCATGTAAAAAAATGAATTATGCCAGACCTTGGTAAGCATCCTCCTACCATATCAATTGTTATTAAATAGGTATGCAATTGATTACTTATCTGATTTCAGGCATCTTTAGATTAGTCTTAGATAATTATTTCATTAAAGCAGAATGATTTGATTTACAGAAAAGATGGAAGGAGAAATTATATAGAATATGGTTTTTGTATGCTTCCGCATACAGCACTTACTTTCCTTCAGTCTTTCTTACTACTTTTACTGTCTTCAGATTTTTATTGACAAGTCTTTTCTCTTAATAAGACAGAACGAAGATTGTTAAACAATTTTATTCGCTTTTTTACTTTCTCGGATATACGCAGTATAAAGAAAATAGAGCAATCGTTAAAAAAATTCGAACTGCGAGATTTTGACGAATTTTTACGTTTCAGACTTTCCTGAGTTTGGAAAACACAGTTTTAGAAAATGTCCGTGTATCTCTTTGTTTGTCTGTGACAAAGATAACTCAAAAACGTGTTGAGCTAGATGGTTGAAATTTGGTATACAATCTCTACATCAAATTTGCAGATTTTTATCAAGTTTTGAGATAAATCGGTTCAGAGTAAGTTTGTCTGTTCGGTTGTTTGAACATAAGTTAACACAATTACTACAAACGAACTAAGCTAAATGAATGAAATTCGGTACACATCTTTAACACCTATAGAGTAGAGGATTGACCGTCTGTCGGTCTTTAATTTCATAAATATGTAAATGTGCTAACTCAGAGATGCAATGACTTAAATACATCAAATGTGATATATGCTTATATGACTACAAATGCAGTTTTGTGTCAAATTTTTATTTCAATCGGTTGGGAAAAACGAGTCTAAAACACAAATTTGATTTTTGGATACTATTAATGCGTGCTAGAGATTTATCGCCAAAAAACTCACCAAAGATGGCACGATGGATTCAGTAAAAAGGCTAAATTATCGCCAAAAGTTAATATTTCGTAACTATTGTACGCCTGTGCCATGCAAGGCGTTCTCTGTCATGACAAGTTTATTAGAGAGTATGCGAGAAAGCTTTTGGGAGACAACACCATCTGGTTTTACTAAGGTTAAGTTGAGTTAAGTTTGGTTTGGTTTAGTTATATTAACGTCCCGTTTTGAAGCAACACTAGGGCTATTTTGGGACGGACCTCGTAATTTTGGACCGCGGTCAGATGACGAGGACGACACCTAAGCTGGTACCCCCCTCTCCACACCACACCACACCATACCAGCGGGAGGACGTTTGGTCAGGACGGATTTAACGTGCAACAGACCCCCTTACACGGCGGTTCTTCGGTGGAATCGGGTCTCGAACCTGAAACCCTCCTGTTTCGAAGCCGAGACCTTACCACCAGGCCACCGCGGCCCTAAGTTGAGTTAAATAATGGTTTTGTTGAATTTTCAAATAAATATCTTATAGTCGTGATTCCCAGCATAAAAATATTTAAGAATGAGCTTGTGATAGACATTAAATCTGTTTTATTTTAATAGCCTTATACGTATTCTGTTCTTTGTGCACATGAACCATTCAAATGGAGGCAAGTCGATGAAATGCATTATAGTGCTATTAATAATACTATAAATTACATCATAGTGCTATTGACTGGCTCATCCATCGTTTAACCTTCGAAGTACTGTAAAATCACTTTCTTATTTCTAAATAATATAACATAAACAAAATAAATGAAAATAATATGAAGAATGAGAAATGAAATGGAATCTTTCTTCCTTTGCTTTAAAGAATACGGACTATCGCGCAGTTTTATGCTTGATGAATCATTGGAAATGGTTTTCAATGTAATAAAGAAAATGAATACCAAAAGTTGCTCAAAAAATATTTTCAAAATTTAGAAGAAAAGAAAATGCAGGACTACTAAATTTGTATCATTAAAAAGAAAATTCATCAAATTTTAGAAAAATGTAAAAATTAATTTTACTTGATAATATTTTTGGTAAAGTCGAAGAACAACTTTAAAATATGGCTTAATTTTCTAAATTATTCTTAAAGAACACTCAAATGCATACATTCTTACCACAAATTATATCAGAACTAAATTAGTTATCTGGGGATCAAACGCTCTGTTCTGTAGAGAACCAACGCACGCACGTGCACACACACACATTTTACTTTATAATTAATAGAAATGACAAAATTATTTTAATATTACATGCAGTTTCTAAAATAATTTTGATTTTGATTGTTAAAATTTGCATTTAAGTAACCTATTTCATAAATTCATATTTAAAAAAATTATTTCTTGCAAGGCAATTTTTTTCAACTTTTTTTTAGTAGTTCCTGTTATTATTATATTACTGTATAACTCACTTCAATGGTCAAATGTTATGAGTAATAGGCTGATGCGTATATCTATAATTCTCACAATTTTCAATAAAATGTTTATTTAATTATTTCAATGAGGATTCATTAGAGCTATTTATAGAACACATTTCGTTGTTGCAAATCGAGGTCAGATAAGCCAGTCTAAACAAGAATTTCCTTTTCTAAAATTTTATGCCACACCAGCAAGACGACTTTTGACTTTTTAATTTATTTTAGCGTGCACTAGGTTAACATACACGGCGGTGTCATCTTGATTTTTTTAAAAGAAATTCTATTAATATTTTGAAATAAATATGCTTAATCTGACTGCATTTTTTAATAAAAAAGTATTTATTGGTCGTTGCAAATTGGCTCTGTTTTAGTCTGTTTTATAGTATCTTCGCATGTTTTGGGAGGGGGGAAGAAAAATTTTATAACTATATGGGGTAGGGAGCTTTTTTCCCCCTTCCTTTTTTAAAAAAAAAAAAATTTATGAAATCGTAAGGATCTGTTTTTTAAAAAAGCGTTTACATAACTAATGCTCTTGCATACTTCTCTACTAAAAAAATAATCTACAGAATCCCTTGGAAACATATTCTATTAAAAAATACAGGGTGCTTTAGCCGCTAACACTATTTATAAGCGACCTTGAAATTACGTAATGCATTTCTTTCGTTTAAGAAGATAAATTCGCCAAACGAGCGATAACAAATTGTTTCTGGCGCTCCTACACTGATGGCATCTCTGATTGGGGAATAGAGTTTCCTCCAGCGTTTACTTTCCGCTTTGTTTGTTTGCCTTGGGAGTTCAACCTCCTTCAGTAGGGGGAAAACAAGGGAGGGGCAGCAGCTAATCGCTCGGTACGCGAAATAGAAATCTGCAGTTAGCAAAAGCTTTTTTGTAGCCGCCCTTTTTACCAGTGGTCATCAGTAAATTTTTTTTCTACCTATTTGAGATTTTTGATTTATTTGCTGATCTTTTTTTTTTTTTTTTCGGAGAAGGGGATAAGAGGATTCAGCTGCAGATAAAATATTAGTGATGTCCACGCACTCTCAGAAAAATGAAGAAAACTAAAGCCCCTTTCTTTTTTCGATGAAATTAATTCTATTTATAACGTTGCGGTTCAAAAAAAAAGTTTGTAAATACGTGTTATTAATTTTTAAATTTTGAAAAGTCACAGTTGTCAGTTTCTAAAGAAAACTGAGAAAGAATTTGAGTGTTTTCTATTCTTCCAATTAAGTCAATAATGTGATTTAATTGGAAGAATACCAATTTTAGGTTTCCTAAAATGAGTCTTACCCAAGTTTTGGGTTCCGTTAAATTAAAGCAAACAAAAGAAATTCTAATCTCTATTCCAAAATATCATTGCATAATAATGTTTTACGTTTGATTTGTCTGCCTTCTGTTCGTTTGGCTTGATTGCATCAGCTGTTGCATTTCATATGTAACAATTTTTTAATCATGCAATTTATTTAAAAAAACATCTATATATCTCTCTGTCTGTTTGTCCGTCCATCTGTCCATTGCCCTTTGGACTGGGTTGGATTATCAAACTGTCAAAATAGACAATTCCCCAAAGGTTCCAAATTTCCGATATATTATTTGCAATATTTTCTATATAATAATTTAATGTTTCCATTTAATTTACAAGGACCTTACTGAACTGATGCAAGGGTCGAACTGATTCAGATTAAAATCAAGTATTGTTTAAATGTCAGAACATTATTCCAATATTTCTATTTGTCTATTTTTTGGAATTTGTCTATTTTCTATCTGTCATATGTGGACATGTAGGAACTTGTATCAAATGCTAATGTATGGATTTCTTCTGTCTAATACACAAGTGTTTTATAACAATTTGAATTTTTTTTATTAGTTTAAGATATATTGCTTTATTCTATTTTTATATTATGTTGTTGAAAACTTCTAAAAAATATATTGCTTTATTCTATGTTTTTAAAGCGATTTTATTTTTAAATAGTATTTCGATTGCTTCCAAGATTTTTTTTACCAGTTATTTTAAATGTTAGAACATTATTCCAATATTCCTAATTAATTACCTTTTACAAGTTTGATATTATGTTATTTAAAAATTCTAAAAATATATATTGCTTTATTCTAATTTAATAAATCGATTTTATTTTAAAATAGTATTTCAAGTTTTTTTTATTCGTTCTTTTATTCCAATATTACTAATTAATTATCTTTTACAAGTTTGATATTATGTCATTTAAAAGTTCTAAAAATATACTTCATAATTTTTAAAAGAAGCAAGATTTTATTTTTAAACAACATTTCTATTGTTTTCAAGATTTTATTTTTAAATAGCATTTCTATTGTTTTCAAGATTTTTTTTTATTTTTTTTTACCATTTCTTTTCAAATGGAATGTTGGATTATGCATGTGTGAGTGTGCGTGCGTGCGTGTGTGTATGTGAGTGTGCTAAATACTGAATCCACTTCTCTCAGAAAGGAATTAAATACTTTTTCAATTTCTTAGAATTTGATACATAAAACTATTTATACAGTGATTTAAAGTCAATACAAAATATTCTGGCATAAGTTAGAGGGGGAAAGGACCCTCCACACCCCTTAAACTTACAATACTAGAGAGCCCCTAAAGGACTGTCTGTGATTTATAGTCACAAGAGCCTTTTAATAAGCTTCAGACAAAAAAAAAATGTCTAAAATAAAGAAATATAAAAATTTGTGGAAGGAATTCAATGAAGGGGATATAAATTATATAAATTCTAAGATTATATGCAAAGACTTAATTTATATGCCGAGACTGAAATCCAAAGGATTTTAAAAATGGGTAAAACTGAATGTGTGTTTTGTTACGAATCAGAGTAGATAATATATCAGAAAGAAGTGCAAGCATTGTGAGTCGAACAATGGAAATACTATCAGTATATGTTAAACATCTACGGCTGAGTCATATGTGGACATGTAGGAACTTGTATCAAATAAAGGTGTATGGATTTCTTCTGTCTTATACACTAGTGTTTTATAACAATTGAATTTTTTTAATTAGATTAAGAAAATTACTAGTGTATAATAGTCTTGAAGAAATTAAGCTTATTTTGTATTTAAAAATTCCACTCCATTAACTAGTAAATGAATAACAAAAAATATCATATGTTATGATTTTTGTTTTATACTACTACTACTAATATTAATAATAATAAATGCGCATTTGTTTATCACTTAGCTCTCCGCAGACCATATCGTTTAACTTACTGCAAATAAATTTATCGTAAATATATTTAGAATGGAAAAGAGCACAAGAAAGGGAATTTTTTTTCCTTTTGCAATTTTATTAATTAAAAATTAAACACGATTTTGGGATGTTTTCAGAAAAACTTCCTCAAATATTACTGCACAGAACTGATTTGTACGTCATTATAAACCTTTAAAAAAACATTATTCCCTGTCTTTATAATAATTTGGAAGTTATTCAATTGCATACATGCGGAATAACAAGTAACTTACGATGCAAGGAAAATAATTTTCTTTGAATATATACAGGGCAGCTATATTTTTATTTGTCCTATGATGTCACGGAAGTCGGTTCCATTAAGAAGACTCGTTTTTTTCAATAAACATTTTAATTCATTTCAATGTCTGCTACAATTTAAAGCTTAAGAATATCTTATTGAGAGATTTATTAGCATGAGGTTACGCAGAAAAGAGTTAATTGAAGGTAAATGAAACAACTATTTCCGGCAAATCAGCTAAACTCCAGAAGCAATAACAAAAAAATAAAATAAAATGCATTTTATTTGCTTGCTAATTTTAATTCATTCATTTTGCTTTGGAATTCTTGAAAAACTACCAATTTTTAACTACTGTAATCTGAGCAATTAAATTAAGTTTAAACTACCAATTTTTAACTACTGTAATCTGAGCAATTAAATTAAGTTTGTTGCCTTACTCCAAATTTTTAGATTTTTATAAAATTTAGGTAGAAATCCATCTGCAAGAAAGCAGTCTGTCTATTCGATTTGTGCTTGTTGACATGATAGCCCCCCAAACACAACCACATAGATGGAATTTGACTTGCGGTTTTATTTTAAAAATAGTACAGCTACACCAAACTTTGTACCACATCTTTTAATTGCAAGACTGTCTGTCGATCTGTCTGTTTGTGTGTATATGAACGCAATAACCCGAAGAAGCGAGAAAGAAAGAGAAATAAAACTTGTCGTATCATTTGGCACCAAAATCGTAGATTTAAATCAAATTTTAAACCCAGTTAGTCCGAAAGAAGAATTCCAAATTATATCCTCATCCTAATATAGAGAAGTTTATCATAGTTTAGTTTAATTATCTTAATGTCCCATATTCCAGCGTTATAGCTTGAATAAATAATGGTCGGCTCAAGAGATGATTTTTTTTAACCCCCCAGCCGTCACCAGGATCAGAGCAAATAGATATTGTGTCAGGGGATGTCTTTATTATACCCTACCCTCTTCAGCATATTTTTCTTAAAAAGTGACATAGTGGCTTTTTGCCTTCAAAACATCCCTTCAGGCTTGCCTCGGGAGCATCTATATGAATATCCTGAAATACTGAAGGCCAAGACACGGAGTTTCGATGACACCAATAGCTGGAGTTTCTTTCCATGAGATTGATTTGCTGTGACAGATGTTGATATATTGTCTGAAGACAGCCGATACCTGATAGCGATCTTCAAGGTCTTACATCCTTTCAGGTAAGTGAGTCGTCGTGGGGCAGACCAACACCAAATCGATCGATACCTGGTGACGGCAAACCAATCACACCCAAGAAAATGCAGCTATTGCTTACATTGGAAATCATCGACCATGACCTTTTCTAATTGAAGGTGTTGTCTCTAAACCCTTATTCTCCCATTCATCATTATATTACAATTCGTATTAACGTTAGTTAACCCTTGCAAAATATATATTTCAGCATTGCTTGTCTTTAAAATGTCAAACTTACCACTGCAATAGCAGTAATCAATTTGTCCACGGATTCTTATTTCAATCACTAACTTAACGAGATATTTGTTGAATCTGTGCATTCTTTCATGGTTGCTCAGATTTCAGCACTACATTCGTAAACACCATGTTGTTATGTTCGATTATACATGCTGTTTTTTTTCCTCCTTCTATTTCTTTTTTTTTAAATCTCTTATTACAATGTTACCAGCGTGATAATTAGCTCACCGAATGGAATCTTTTCCGTAACCGCAATTTAACCGTGGGATTGAAGAAAAAAAAAAGAGTGACAAACGGGCCAATGAGCAATGCAACAAGGGGTTATTGTTACTCCGAATAAAAATAGAACACATTCATTCTTCAAAACGCTGATTTCTCCATTAATTGAAACAGTTTCCGCATTAGAAGCGTTGCAGCGTCAGGCAACGGATTGCTGAGGGGCGGATTAATATTGAACCAGTTTTAACTTAAAAGATTTAAAGATTTCAATATTGAAAAAAGTAAAAGTGAAATTGAGAATGGCTGAAGCAAATGTCAACATGATTTCTTTCTTTCTTTTTTTTTTTTTTTTTAAGCACATTGTGGTTTACAGAAAACAAAATTTCATTTACCCAAGTTGACACATCTAGAAAAAATCTACAATAAATATTTTATTTACGCAATATAAATAGAAGCAGTGCTGGATTTCTGTATATGATGCGGAAACTATAGCTTTAGGGGCGCCACTTTTTGGACAGCCCCTAAAAAAATATCAGATAGAATAGCTGTCATATATGCTAAATGTACTACTTAAATTGACTTATAATAAAAGGACTCACAACTCAAATAGTTTAAGCTTCATCAAGTCTAAATTCAAAGCTGCATAGAAATTTTATACAATTCTCATTATATAAAAATAAACCACGCGATTGAAGGAAAGCCAATCTCAGTATTGGGCAATAGACAATTCCGCTGAAAAAGGTTAAAAATCCAAAACATAATTGGACTCTTAATTTTTCTGAAGCTAGATCTGTCGGACTCTACTATCTCTGAACAGACATGATCTATGAGCGATCTTTTGTATACGCTGTTACATTAGGTTTTTGCCCCTGGCAGCACAATAACCATAATGCCTTTGAAGCAGACCGCTTAACATTTGCTGTCACAACAGAGAAAGAAAAGTTCCTCACAGATACGACAGATGTTATTACATTCGAGGTACTTGTCACTGCTATTTTACCTTTTGAGGAGTCTGTCCTACTGTCCTTCTGTTGGTCACCTCTACTCTATCTTTTGAGGAGACTGCCCCTGATTTTCTTCCTATGACCATATACGTTCTGTATTTTGAAGAGATTGTCGCTACTATCTCTGTGCTGACCACGGATGCTCTGCTTTACGGAGAGGTTGTTAATTATTTTCTTCCACTGTCCATATATTCTGTTTCGAAGAGGTTATCGCTCCTTTTTTTTTGTTTAGTTTTGATGTTCATGGATACTGTCTTTTAGAGAGATTGTTTTTCGTTCTGCCGTCCCTTTACTTTTCGGAGAGATTGTCTCTGTCATTAATTAATGAGATGTTTTTTTTTAATGAGAGAATTTCTAGAAATATTTCCAATAACTGGTGAACCTTTTGGATTTTTTTTTTCAATAGACCCAAATGAAATATCAGTACCTCAATTTTACAAGTATTTTTCAATCAAGTTTGAAAACATTTCGGAAATTTGCAGCCGAAATTAATCCAGCATTTAGAAACATTTGAAGTGCCGAGAATTATTGACACTTACAGGTCAAGCTAGCCCAAAGTTCCGTTTAAAAGTTACATGAAGGATATTTTAAGGCTAATCTTTTAATTGTGAGCCTTAGTCATAAGACGATGACTACATCTGGACTTATATCCAATTACCCAAGCTGCACGCTTATCATTCTTAACATAGCGTTTTATGTACACGAAGTTCGTATAGCACAGTATGGCCTAAGCGAAACTTTTAAAAAGACTTGGTTAGATAATGCAATATCCCAAATTAGAAATGTAATTTTACCTGATTTGAAAATAATCATTAGAAACAGAAGTTTTCTCAAAGCAGGAAAGAAGACAAAACCTAACAGATGTTAAATGTCTGTATTAAAGTACTAGACACTTTTTGTCAACAACTCGGAGTATAGGCTATGTTTAACATCAGATAAATCTCTATGCTTAAAATGATATTCATAATTCTCTAAACAAAGTATTTTTAACCATAAAATTGTGAAGGGTATAAAAGTGAAGCTAGTTCAATAACCTTACACCTCTTTATTCATTCTGTGCATGAATCTTCACGATGGAGTGTTACATCGACTCTCATGGCATTAGAATACCGTTAGAAACTTAAGTGTCTGCGTAATCTATTTTAAAGCGCACTTTATCATCGTGGTAAAGTAAATTCGTTTTTTTTTATTCATCATTAAAATTGAGCAGATAATGATCCGAATCTCTCTCTCTCTCTTTTTTATCTTTCAACAATCGAAGAAAATCATGCTGTTAAATATTTAACGAAGCAATGAAAACGTGTTGGTTGATTGGTAAAAATCATGCAGGAAAATATTTTTCAAAACTTGCAAAAATTCAGAAAAAATTTGCAAGATAATTGAAATGGTAGCATTAAATAGACAATTTTTTAAAACAATGGGGAAAATCAGTTTTGTGCAGTAGTATTTTCCGGAGTTACCATAGAAGAAATGCCATATTTTTTAATTATTTTAATTTTAATTTAAAATTTTTAAAAATAAGTCCGAAGTGAAGACTTTTATCTCCGAAATATATTTATGCCAAATGTCAAATTGGTATCTCTAGGTCAAATGGTCCGTCCTGTAAAATGGCGGCACTCAGAGAGACACGCATTCGCCATCGTTATTTGCAGAAATAAATATTAATGTTAAATTCCCTTTATATTATTGTTAAATTCGCTTTGTACGTAGGAAAAAAAATGCCGAAATTTCCCTTCACTTTTAATTAATTAAAATATTTTAATAATCACTCTGAAATGCACATTTCCTGATCCAGAATACATTTATGCCGTTTTGCTAGTTTGGTAGTTCCAGATAAAATGCTCTGTCCTGTAAAGGCCGACACATGCAGAGACGCGCATTGTCCGTTATTTTTAGAGTTTCATATTATTGTTAAATTTGTTTACTGTGTAAAAAAAGGCCAAATCTCGCTTTTTTTAAAATCAATTAAAGTTCTAATTAAAACTTTTAAAAAATTGCTCTTAGATGCATATTTTTACTTCCAAAATATATTTGCTCTTAATTTGGTAGCTTCCAGTCAAATGGCCTGTCCTATGGAGTGACCACATACTCATACACATTTTCCTTCGTTATTTGTAGAGAATAATATTATTGTTAGATTTCTTACATTTATTGATAACTTTTAGAAATAAACCCCCTTTCAATCATTTTTTTCGGCGGAGATGAGATCCAGATATATTATGACCTTGATTATTTGTCCTACGTTACCTTTAACATGAATGCTCTAGACAAATTATCCCCAAACCCGATTACCTGGAAACACAGAAACAGAAGCAGCCACCACATTTCCAAATATTGGGTAAACGTTTTCACGCGTTTGCTTGCGCAAGATCCTGTGCCGCGAAAAGAGCGCGTACATCAACAGTTTACGCGTTTCCAGTCGACTGTTTTCAGGAAACATTGGAGGCAAATTTATCGCGAAGGCGTCAGTCCTCGAGAAGGCTTTTTAGCAGACAACCTGGTTAATGTCCACAGATGGATTTATGGACAGTACATCGGTCTAAACAAATTGTGATTGCCGTCCATCAGCAGTCTCTCTGTTTACGCTATTATGAATCGTTCTTTAACTGCAGGGCGAGTGATTTCGTCTGTTGTGTGCGATCGATCTGATTGGGTATGGATAAATAGAATGGATTTTTTTTATTCATGGCATAACCCTATGTTTATATTCCAATCGAAGAAACATTACGATGTATAATTTTCGCGCCTGAGTAGTGCAAAAACAAGAACATCACTCTAGTTAAGAAAATATCAGATTTCGTAAGCTTTTAGTATTACATGACTACAAATCTTGATGAAATTTGTTTGATCTAGGATTAAAATAGCCATTTAATATAGATTTTTAGTAACTGAATACGAATATGACAATGAAAATTTTAAAACTGGCTTCCAAAAAAGTACCAAATTTCAAATTTTTAGATCAAGCGCTTTTAAGTTATCTTTTGTCACAGGTAGATGGCCATTTTCCAAAAATGGGGCTTTCGAACTCTAGTAGTTCTAAAATGTGAAGATTTGTTAGAATCTTGAATTTAAATTTGTTGACAATTACAATACTTTATACTACATATAAATGAAAGTAGAAATGCATGCATTTTTTTTTTGTCAAATGCTATGTGATCGCTTGGACTGTTGCCTACATTTTTTTGAGATTTATCATTGGAAATTGTCCAACTTTAGTCTCCCTACAATATAATGCACCAGCGTCTCTGCTATCTTTTTCTTTTCTTTTTATGATGTCTTGTTGCAAATACTCTCCTTTTTCGTCGCTAACCTGGTCGGGATTTGCAGTAAAGAAGTTCATATAACATTGCAGAAAAAAGCATTTTTAGAAAACACAGTGCAATTAAGTTTCTTATATGCAGACAACATGTCCATCACTAATCTGACAGACCTTTGATTTTACATTTTCTTAGAAATTCATTGACACTTGACAAAAAGCATTTCAAGAGCTTTTTTTTCTCAGTCTTTTAAAGTACCTATCAAAACTTACATTCTTAAAGAGATAATGAATGCATAGACTAACAAAAATTTCTTTTTTTATTTCATTTACCTCGAGATTGCAGGTTATTTGCTATTTAACTGCTTGGGGATTAGTGCACCTTTATTCTTGGTTTTTCTATAATTACAGAAAGTTTTTACACGTTTTAAGAATAATTTAGAAGCCGTTTAATTGATTTAAAGTGACTATTTGTTAATGTTAATAAACAAAATTGAAACTATTTGTTAAATGTTCAATTTTAATAGCCCTTTTTTTTTCTGAACTTTATGTCTGCACCGTGAATTCCATGATTATAAGACTTTTCGTAAAATTTCCAGACGTATTAATTTCCATTCTAATTCCACTACTTTCCGGAACCTTTCAGTCATGATGGATATGCACTTATAAAGAGCAAATAGTCCATAAGTGAAATGGCAGGGGATTTCGTATTAATATATTGAAAAGGTATGCATGCAATACCTGTATCAGTTTTCAATTTTTCAAAGAATGAAGCAATATTTTTCAAAGAACGCCTTATAACTTTGGCTCGATAAAGTTTCATTTTTTGAAAGACATTGGGATAAAGAAATGGAATTTGTTCTGTAAATATTGTTACAAACCTGCCATTCGGCTTCATAGTTTGTTCCATCATTGGAAAGAAAGTTTTACAGTCATCTGAATGGGACGGAGTCCAGGTGTGCGTCGGAGGTCCCAGAGCTTGGCGACAAACTTGGCGACTTTGGCGCCAAAATAGATAATACCCGAAACTTCGAGAATTTTCCCGATCCGTCCAGTAGGAACCGAGATACGCCTCGAACGTTCCTGATTGGTTGAGAGGCTTCTAGCCCCGCCTCCTGAGACCTATAAAAGGAAGCGGCCGCCGCTGCCAAAGGAGACGACGAAGTAGTCCGAAGACGGAGCGGAAAAGCCAGTAGTCAGAGTGGACGGAGTGGTCGAAATAGAGTAAACGGAATCGACTAAGCGAAGTCAGTAATCAGAGTCGGAGAAGGAGAAGACGGAGTAGTCGGAAGCGACTGAGTCAAGCTAGTGCTGAACTGAGCTGTGCGCTACTGTTTGCAGTAGGTTCTGCTTGTATGCTGTTGTATGCTACACTTCTCGGGTGAAGATAATCGTCTTCTGTGCTGTATACATTTGTCGCTTTGTGCTGTCCTGTGTGTCTTCGTGTAAATAAACGTCGTTTATTTTCTACTACCGTCTGCTGATTGAGCGTTCTACACACCATATCACTTCCACTATCCAAACGAAACCCGGTAAAGAAAATTTCGTAACAATATCTTTATGCAAAACTTTCTCTTGATGGTACAAGTTGAATTGATTTATAAGTTTTTTTTCCAACTTTTCTTATTTTTAATTTCTCATTATAGTAGAATTTAGCGATGGATCAATCATTATCAACAAGGATCATGCGATGCTAGATTTGTCTATCTTTTTTTTTCTGATTTCGATAGTAAAAAGATCGATTTTTGTTGCAATCGATTAGGTACACCAATGCATCATCAAGGATCACGATAAATTTCCATTTATCTACCGTTAAATAGTTTTCAGATGGGGTTCTACACACTGTTCTACATTGTTTCACGAGCACCAGGAAAAGTTGGTAAGCATTACATCTTTATTCAGTTTTTTTTTCAGTTGTAAATTTTCATATGTTATTTAATTTATTGCTGCTACAGATATATTTAAAGACTTTGCAATTGATTTTTACATCCGCAGCTTTTCTTTTGTCATCAGCGATTTCCTTTTAGAAACATTCAGAAGAGTAAGTATATTTTTCTTAGGTATTCTTTTGGAATCTTCTTTCCACACAGAAGTAATGCTGTCTTTACACTCGGCCAGTTATAAGACGCCAAGTAGGCAGCCATGCGCAGAAAGGCTGAAAATGCTGTTCGGTCGATGGCAAGTAATTGTCCTGTTGGGATAACTACAAGCCGCTGTATTGTATTTTTTCTTACCGTGCATGCGTTTGTAGAATTTGGCGGTTTTTTTGGCGAGAAAAAATTGAGTACTTATCATTCCGATTAATTCCGACATTTTCTTATTGTTTTTTGTTCTTTTTGATGCCAAGTTGGGCTTTTTTTTATCATTTTATTTGCCATTTCTTTTCCATAGCTTTCCAAATTCAGGTATATTGACCTTTTTTTTTTTATTTTTTTTTACCGTGTTTCTTTGCTTAAATGTCCGTCATTTTAATATGATGCGTAGTGAAAAAGAAAAATTCAGGGACGCCAAAACGGCAATTTATAGCCGAACGTGGAATGCCTGAATCTTTGTTATGAAGTTGTGGCATGCGCTGCCTACTTGCCATCTTATAACTGGCCGAGTGTAAACCCGGCATAATGATTGACAATTTCTCCCTTTCCGATTTGTAACGTTTCTTATTTCGTATTTAGAAACTTTAAAACCATGCATTTAATAACATTTTTGATTTATGGAATAGAAATATTTCTGTATGAAAAGTGCAAAAACATGTCTTTCAACCCACAGCTTGTTTACATGAGATATTTTGAAATAAGAATAAATTTAAAAGTGGCAGACGATATTTCCCATTTCAAGCAGTAAGTTATTTCCAGAGATTTTCATTCCAAAACAGTTGCTTTTTTTTATATCGAAATGGCTCTAAAAATGTATAAATATTCTCTGCGTTATTAATATTCAAAATTACTTTTTTTAAAAACTGAATATCTTCTTTTATGTTAATTAAAAACCAATTGCGAATTTATACTAGAAATTTTATGTTCAGCATTCCAAAATTATTTATCGATAAATATTTTTATGCATCAGACAAAATTGCCTGATAAGCAGTGTTGTTATTAATTCCTCGTCTAATCCTTTGGAATTCAGCAGTCCTAGATAACTACCTGATCTGTAGTCCGTTATTATTAATATGTAATATGAGATAAATTAATTAAATTTTATACTTTTCAAAATTAATTTTAATTATGTTTCCTTCTTTTAATCAGATCAATTTGGTCAACGAAAAAAAATAATCATATCTGTCATTTAAAATTAATTTCTGGAAACAGATAATTGTTAGAAATGAAAAATATCGTTTGCCACTTTTAAATTTATTATTCTTTCAAAATATCACATTTAAACGAGCCGTGGATTAAAGGATATGTTTTCGAAATTTCCAAAAATAGTATTCGCAAATTTCGTGTTTAATTTTAAATTTTATGCGGTTATTATTGTTTAAATATTTTCCGACAAACTGCTAGCTTATCATAACATATTTTCACTTCGTGTTTTTAAATCGTTCAGTTTATTTGATTTCTGTTCTTGTTTTCCATGACAAAGAACTAGCGCAGATGCCGCGTTCGATGCCAGACTTGTGTCCGCTCCGCTCGCCTAGTCAAAACAGGATGTACGATAAAACCTCAGCATCCCTTTCTCAAGAATAACTTGAGAAATCCGCAGAAGTCGAACGGAAGATAAACCGAGGCTTCTTTTCCAATACGGTATAAGCTTCTGGCAGATTTGTTCTGTCTTGAACTTTGGAACAAAACAAAATCTAAAATCTAAAACTAGTATCTTTCTTTAATAAAATACGGTAAAACACCGTTTATATGATTTTTTCAGCTGATTGATATAAAAAATATTTAAATGAACCGATGTATAAGAGAAATTTTTAATAACAAATTTGATTTTTACAAACTTTTTGCTGCTAACCATAATTCATTTAAAAATTATAATTTTTAAGGTTCTGAGAGGACGCTAGTATATAATTGCATAGAATCGAAAACAATAATCAAACTTAATAAATTAAAATCTTTCATATACAGTGTCTCACAAAAGTGATGGGACCCTTGTGCTTTACAAAAGAAAACTGTAATAAAATAAATTTAAAAAAGGATGCACAAATTTTTTGTAGGTGTGTTTCATACTTAAATTTAGTAACAATTTTTACATAACATACATTTTGTCAAAATATTAATTTAATAAAAATACAATTGTTTAGAAAGGAGCAAAAAATAGCTCACATAAGTGATGGGACACCATTAGATATGCAACAAAAATCGTCTGAAATAAGCAATAAAAATGTTTTTGGTGGTTTTATTTTTACTCAAAAGCAATTGGCAATAATTTATAAAATCGTCTGCAGTATTTCTCTCCAGTTTGTTTTGGAATTTTTGTATTTTTTAGCTCTGTGCAGCCATGAATGCTAAACGAAAAGAAACTTCGCCTGAAATTCGAAAATTAGTTATTAATTTGCATATTGAACGTAGAAAATCTATTAGAAAAACTGCTGAAACAGTTAACTTGAGTCATTCAACAGTTTTCAATATCATTAAACGATATAAAAAAGAATCATATTATTCAGGATAAAAAAAGACCTGGCCGACCCTCAAAGCTATCCAATGGAATAAAGCGAATTATCGTTCGAAATATTAAAAAAAAATCCAAGAAAGAGTGCTCCTAAAGTTGCTACTGATTTACAAGCATTATATGGAATAATTGTTAATCCTGAGACTATTAGAAGGGTAATTCGATCTGCTGGATATCACGGTAGAGTCGCCAGGAAAAAATTCTTCGTAAGTGAAAAGAATAGAAAACTCAGACTAGCTTTCGCAAAATCCAGCATAAATAAGAATTCTGATTACTGGAATAAAGTTATATTTGCTGATGAGAGTAAATTTAATATATTTGGTTCTGACGGTAGAATCTTGGTGTGGAGAAAACCCAGGGAAGAAATTCGCAAACAGAACTTGGTGCCAACAGTAAAACATGGTGGAGGAGGAGTTATGGTATGGGGGTGTATGTCGTCCGCTGGAATTGGTAATCTTGTTTTTATTGATAGTATACTGGATCAGTACAAGTATATTGACATTTTAAAGCAAAATTTGAAATCTTCAGCACGAAAATTCAACCTTCATAACGATTTTAAATTCTACCAGGACAATGACCCCAAGCACACTGATTTGAACGTTAGACTATGGCTGTTGTATAACTGTCCGGAAATAATAATAAACACCACCACAATCTCCAGACTTAAATCCCATAGAGAATATTTGGCAAGAATTGGAATCCAGAATTCGCAAACACACCATTTCTTCAGAACAACAATTAAAATCAGTGCTTCAAGAAGAATGGGGTAAAATCACTCCAGAAATCACAAAAAAATTAGTCGAATCCATCCCAAGAAGATTAAATCATGTTTTAAAAGTAAAAGGAAATCCAACAAAATATCAAAACCTTTTAAAAAGTAAAATTTTTGGATAAATATTTGATGGAAAAGTAAGTGTCTCATCACTTATGTGAGCCATTTTTTGCTCCGTTCTAAACAATTGTATTTTTATTAAATTAATATTTTAATATTTTGACAAAATGTATGTTATTTAATAATTGTTACTAACTTTAAATATGAAACCCATCCAAAAAATTTTGTACATATTTATTTATTTATTTTATTACAATTTCCTTTTGTAAAGCACAAGTGTCCCATCACTTTTGTGAGACACTGTAAGTTTAAAAATTATACTTTTATTACATATATAGAGAACAATTATATATCGCTTATTTAAAATCGACCATCTTTGGAACTCACTTGATTTGTCGGGATAATGATTGCTAAAAATTAGTAAAAATAGTACTTTACTTAACATGAAAATTATTTTAAAGCTCACATTTTAATAGACATATAAATCGTACTATTTTAGACGCTTTACACCGCTCTGCTCATTATTTTATTCATTTTCATAATTATCTGTCTATATTTTTAAACATCTAATTGTATCACAGAAAAGAGCAGCAGTGTTTAAAAGCAGGTGCACTTTAAACATTTTTTTTATATAATTACTTGATTCTGAAGTTAATCCGTAATTGCAAATACCATAAAATTTTAAAATTTTATCAAAACACCTATTCAAAACTATTAAAAACCTACTCAACATGGGAAAATAAACCAAATATTCATATATTGATCATAAATAACGGAAAAAAGTGTCAATAATAATGAAAAAATAATAAAGAGCCGTACAGCAATAAGAGCTGAGGAAATAATAAAAATATATAAAGTTATAAAAAAATGAAAAAAAATAATAAAGAGCAAAATAGAAAAAGAATAAAAGAGCCGTACACAATGAAGTATTAGCAGCAATAATGTAAAAGTTTGAGTTTCACAACAGCAATGAAAATCTTGTTGCAAAATTTGCTTAAAATATTTTTAATTAAAATGAAAAAAAAAATTGTCATAAATGAAGAGATAATTTTTTTAAATCTTAAATTAATTAAAAATTATTTTCGTATTATAATATCTTCAGAAGATATCGAAGGAAAATGCCAAACTGACGCTTAATTTTTAATTGATAAAAGTTTTTCAAAAATTTTTCGAAGCGATCATTTTAACTTTTCACAATATATATGAGACAAGACCAAGATGGCTTGAAATCTAATGGTCTGGATTAAAGCCCCAAAACATGTAGACAAAAAGACAGACACACACATTTCCATTTTTACTTTCTCGTAAGAGTAAGCAAAAAGAAAATAAAGCAATTGTAAAAAAATATTGAAAATCGAGACTAATCACCACATTTCAAACTTCCCTGAGCCCCCCCCCCAAAAAAAAAGCATGTTTTTGAATTATACACACTTTCAGCTTAGAATTATGAATTCATAAACACTTTCAACTAGAATGTATAAAATTTGTATACGATATTTACACAAAATTTGTA
>JAPMOR010026211.1:0-26254 GCA_026543865.1 Argiope aurantia
ATGGACTATGAATAGCGAAGTATGCGTGCGGAAAAATCCAAGGTTGAAAAAGAACCTCCGTTGCTACGATATTCAACTGAATATCGAACAGAACTTCAGAGGAATGGACTTGCGCACCTAAGTTGAAACGAAAGAATCTATAAATATTGTTTGTTCTCGTGTGTGCCAATAAAGAAATATTTTAAATTCTCGCAAGGATGTATTTTTTTTTCAGTTGAATTAAAAATCCTATTTCGCCCTACACATTTATTGAAATATCAAAAATGGATTTTAAATAGAAGTTATTTTTATTATAGCGGTTTCAGGGGTTTTTGAAATAACGAATTAGGAAATCAAGAGTTAGATTTCAACAGCATTTATTTTTCTCTTGGAACCATATAAAGAAAATTTTAATACAGTCTTCAATTGTTCTTCGGAGAGACGGACATATGTGGCAGATTTTTACCTCTTTGACGCAATAAGATCGATGAAAAGTGTCTGAAAAAGAAACGGTTTCAGTATGGAAAATATTTTTAAATTCACTGTTAAACCAAAAAGAAAAATATATATACAGCGCATCTTAATTTTGAATAGATTTTGAAGCCCGTATACTTTTTGTCTTTTATATAATTGTTTGAAATGTGAGTTTACATGTGGGTTTACTGTTATTTTAAATTATTTAAAACTAGCCGCCTTTGGCGACCAGCCGGTTCGCCAGTATTACCGCTCGCTACAATTTTCAATTAAATATTTTAAGTAACTGGTCTCTTAATAGATTCTCAAACAAAACATTTTTAATCTTCAAATTTTGATAGTCATACCAAACTTATACTTTTGTTTAGATCGTTTCGTTCAATTTACTCTATATATTTTGCTAATTTGTTGTCATTTCCGGTAAAACGTCAACTTTAATTTAAAGTGAAAATGATGAAATTGCAATTAATATAAAGATATTTTTTAATAATACCAAGCATTTTATTTTATTTATCTTCTTTATTGTTATTTACTTATTATTACTGAATATGAGTATTGCAAACAGAATCGCTCGGTATTTAAGTCTTATGTGAACTATAAAGTATTTTTCATAATTTATGTAATATCTCAAACAATAACTCAACAAAAATTTCTCAGATTCAGCATAAAATTCAGTTTTTAGTTTTGCTTTCAAAAGGATTGAAATGAAATCAGTAATAATATTTTGTTCCGGCCTATAAATATATTTCAAAAATTATGAAGTCTAAATTTAATGCAGTAAGGTATCATATTCTGAGAAATATTCTGGACACACCAAATTTTAAATGAATGAATGTTTCTGTTTTCCACGATCAACTAAAACTTATTTATGAAGTTTTGAATGTTAAAAATTTAGAAAAACTCAACATTTTCATAATCTTAAGCCAATTAATCTTGAGAAACCTGCACGCTGATTGGCGTATTTTCTTTGAAACGATCGATGGAAAATCTAAAATTATCCTTTTTTTTTTATTGAATATTGATATTCAAATTTTCATAAATCAGTCAGTTTAAGTGATCGATTTAGTTGATTGGAAATTAACTCTTTTTATTTAAAATATTAGTGTTTCAAGAACATTTTGTTAATCGTGATTTCCACAGCAGAAGCTTTATGTAAAATCAAAAATTCGTTATTTATTAGAGCATTTATTGAATTAAGTAAAATATAATCATTTTCTATTTAAACCATTTTAGTAAATCTGTTGTGTTCGTGCGTCAACAAAAATAGAATGCAGACAAACTTATTATGAAACTAAATCTTATTACATTGTAGATAATATTATCAAATTTACATCAACTTATTTTCATTCAAAATTGTAGCATCGTTTTTAAACAACAAATTAAAAGTTCCAAAAATATCACTGTTGCCAATCTGAATTTCACAACTATTTACAAAATAAAATTTATAATTATGCTACTTTTAAATAAAATATTTACGATTTATGTCGCAACAGATCTTTGTCTTACTAAAGGTTTACAAATTAGTTGTGTGACCCTGACTTGAATGGATATCCTTTTCATATTAAACAAAACTTGCCTTAAAATAAAACTGATTTATTGGATTAATAATATAGAGAGTGTAAAAGATCATAAAAGAATTTTTCCTGAATTTATTTTTTAGAAAAAAATAATACTTTTTATTTGTTTCATTTCCTACAGACGATTTCATTTCCAAAAAGATTTAATTTATTTTTAATTGGAGCTTTAATCAATGTGATGGCAACACTTTGAAAAAAGCTATTTTTTTCCCAGGAATGCGAAACGTTTATTTTTATTTTATACGAAAGAAATTGTTGAAAAATAGAGTTAAAATATTTATTTAAAAATTCATTAAAAACAGAAATTTAATTTTGATGTTAAAGCATTGATAGCATTTAAAAGATAAATTTTTGATCTTTAACTTGATGTAAAAATCTATTTTGTGCGGTAATATTTTCGGAAGTTATAGCAGAAACACGCCAAAATTTCGCTTAATTTTTAAATAAATACAATTCTAATTAAAAATTCGAAAAAATAACCCCCAGGTGCACATTCCCGGCCTCCAAGGTATACACGTGCCAAATTTGGTAGCTGTAGGTTGAATGGTCTGGCCTGTAGAGCGCCAACACACACACACACACACACACACACACACACACACACATTGAGCTTTATTATAAGTATAGATATAGATATAGATATAGATATAGATTATGTCCGATGTTTATTTGTTGGTAGTGTTCAGAATATTTGAAATAACGTTTTATCATTTTTAATATTTATTTATTTTTAAATCTTAGTTGTCTTCATATTATTTTGATTATTGTTATAAATATAATGCATTTTTCCCCTGAAAAAAAAACCCGGAAATCCTTTACGTCCTGAACACCACGATATCGAGAAAAAAATGTATTGTTTTATTTTTATTGGCAATTGAAGGCTATCGGCAAAATTAGTTTTTAATAAGTTTCAAAATATTTTTTTTATTTTTTTTTATTTTCAAACCATCCTATCCTGAATTAAATATAACATAACTGAATACTATAAAAACTCAGATCTGGAATATAACGTAAAGGGTGTTCCAAAATTAACCTAAGATTTGAAATCGGCCCCATTCATGCAGTAAAGTGTTGGTCACCCTATTAAAAACACCCGTTTGATAGGTGATAGTTTAGGGTCAATAAAAATTGAGAGTTACACGATAGAACAACGTATTAACACATGATTTGAATGAAATCAAAAACACGTCTTTTTTAATTGTTACATTTTTATTGAATCGTAAAGTACAGAAGATTGGGATATGTATGAAATAATACATAGTGCAAATGACCTCTACTCCTTTCCCGGCAATGCGTAAATTGCAATGGATATATGCGTATCGTTGATGCAACTTTGAATTTTTTTTCTTCAGTGCACTCGCGCTTATGAGCCTGTTGGCATAGACTTTTGTCTTCAAATAACACCATACAAAGAAATCCAATGGTATTAACTAATACGATCTAGGGGGGCCAATACAGAAATTTTCGAACTGTGGCTGCCAGACTTTCATTATTTTTGAAATATTTTTTCAACAATGAAAACCCATTGTTCTATCGTGTAACGCTCCTTATCCTATTACTAACCCAAAACTATCAGCTGTCAAATGTTTTTTTTAAATAGGGTTGGTTGCCAACACTTTACTGCATGAATGGTGGCAAATTCAAAGCTTGCGTTAATTTTCGGGCACCCTTTATGATAGTGGAAGAAAATGTTGAATAGCACTGAGTGAGAAAGTATCAATACTCAAAAATAATAATCCATCGCTGTTTCTACAAATTTCACTTATAACAAAATATTATGTCCTCTATGGGATATCTTGAAATAAAAAAAAATAATTCTGAAAATAATTTCATTGAAAATCAGCTTAGTATGCCTTGTCAATTATTTTGCTTTATGTAAAGGGGGTGTTCAAATGAAAAGGTACGAAACGGCACTATGGGTATAAATGAAGACTTTATTCAAAGTATACAATATACACCTGAGCCCAACGATAAAATTGATTAAAGAGCTGAAGAATTCCTTGTTCCCAGAATTCTTGCGGCTGTGACGTGGACCAGTCCTTCACAGCGTCCTCGCGTTCGCCGTCTGAGTTGAAGCGCTTCCCTTTCAGTTGTTTTTTCAGGGGACCAAACAAAGGAAAATCGCATGGTGACATTTCCGTGCTGTAGGGTGGATGGTCGAGCTGCTCTCACTTGAACTTGGTCAGTTCCGCGTGTATGATCCTGGAGACGTGTGGACGCGCGTTATCATTTAGCAGAACCACATCCTCCGAAAATAGCCCCGATCTTTTGTTCTTGGTGGATCAGCGTAGTCTTCGGAGTATCTCCTCAAATGTCGAATTTTTCAATGTGAACGCAACGCCATCCTTTCTTCACATGCAATGCCACATCAATTGGACGGCGCTCTTTATAAGAGCCTCTGCTTTCTCCTGCGCATACTGGTGCCCTCGCATGCTCCAATCTACGCCGGAGACTCCAGTCGCATCCCTAGATGTCTCGCTACGTTCTCCCATAGCTGCATAGACAAATATGTTAACGGTTACGTTGTTACGACGTTTCGTACCTTTTCATTTGAACACCTGTTGTAGAAGTGTAAAATAAATGGAAAGGGAAAGAACCTTAATGGATTAGACTGAAGATTTTCCGCAACATTTTATGATCAGGATAAATTATTAATTGTTCCAAAACTATTATTTAATATATTTATAATATTAAGGAAAAGACAATGAAGGATAGTAGGAATAACTAATTAAAATTAGTGATGCAAAATTATATTAAATGAGGTAATGTTGATATAATTATTAAAATAGTTCAAATTAATAACCATACCTTGTCAAAGTCATAAATATTTTTTAAATACCTTTCAGAATTGCGAGAGATAAGCTGATAGAAAATTTTGATGAACATTTTTTTGGTGAAATTATTTGAATTATTTCATTTCAAAGCAAAAACATTAAAAATAACACTCACCTCGTTTCTCAAAAATCCGCTCTTTTTCATTGTCGTTCAAATGTAAATTATCACTATAACACTTAGCAAATCTTGCGCCTTCAATTTTTACAAATGAAGTTTTCAAAGTCCTAAAAGGTTACATTCAAATATCATAAATTACACAGTTTATATAATAATATCTTTTTACTGGAAATTACGTTTGAACTAATTAAATTGGAACGGCAGAAGAAACACCTACATTTAAAAAAATCGTGAAATATTGAGAATATAGCTATATGTTTCAAGATGAGTAATAATGATTATCTCAAATTATTATACATATAAAAGTATACATAACAAAAAAAATAATTTTAAACGTGCAGAGGTTTCCAGTTTTCTGATATTAACCGTAAAATCACCAATAACTTAATTCCAAGTCCTGAAATTGGTACCCTGTTTGAGTATTAATCATTATTCTGAAAGATTGGATCACCATATCGTTCCAAGCATATTTTTAATATCGGAATTTAGCAAGAGTTTCTTCATATTAGTTAATTATAATGTAACTGATACTTTCTTTAATCAACAGTACATCGGTTTCTGAAAATATGAAAAAGGAAATGTTTATGAAGTACTTTACAAAAAAGAGAAAAAAGTCCAAGCAATGAAAGCGTCGCGCTTCAAATTCTATGATGACTTAGCAAGCTCATTTGGAAAAGTTCAGTGACATTCAAGGAAGCATAAATGCAAGAAGCTAGATGGATGAAATTTGGTACACGCCTTTCGGAAGAAATTTAATTTCAACATTTGTAATAAAGAATTCTGTGTGTTTTGACTCCGTATTAATGCGAACATAATGAATGAACATAAACGCAAGAAGCACATTACGGAATAAATTTCATTTCAAAGATCGAAATATCAAGAATAACTCTCTTATTGTTCCTATCTCCAAAATTCCTAGAGATTCCAGTATCATCCATTTTTTGCCAAATGGTCTGAAAGTTTGTCGCCAAGCCCGTGGATCATTGTTTTGGCCTCCGATCAGCATCCAATAGAGAATCCTGTCGATACTGCTACGTTCAGTGGTGGCGGGATGTTCAACTGTACACAAGAAAGAAGAAGCAGTGAATAGAACTGTTCGTAAAATGGTCTTTCTAACGATGGAGCTGTACTGAGTAGAAAAGTTGCAGATTCACAACAATATGTTTTTTTCAATGAACTGCAACAATCACGGCGGAGGAGTAAGATGGCTCCCAGTTTATTCTGGGTTTTCATGCTTATTCTTTGACATTCGACTGATTCTTTGTAGTAGTGAAGTGACACTATCGATGAGGAAATTTTATGTAACGTAGTGTAAACATTAAACTATAACGTTTAAATAAATGATTACGATTAAGATTATCTCAAACGAAGTATTGTTACAGACAAAATATCTATCAGCCTTGTAGACGGAGATATTTTTCCTATAAAATAATTGTAAACAATGATATAAAAATGAGAGTATAATGTCTTTACAAAGAGTCAACATAAAAAACGCCATACCTTGGTTTAGGCTTAATTAAAAAAGGAACAGTATAGCTGTCGTTAGTCAGCAGCTCTATTGCTTTCGAATGTATTGTATATGCATCATTTTCTGTGTAGAACCCAAGCATCGGAAGCTGCATGATAATTAAAAAGAAGAAAAGGCAATTAATTGCAACTATCGTTGTAAATTTGGTTAATATTTAATAGAATAAGACAATAAAGAAATTTCATATTTGAAAATTAATTCATTCAGAAAACTACTGAAATCAGAGAGTCAATATACTTTAAATATTTACAAAAATATATTTAAAAGCTTTTAAAGTGTAACGGCTCTGCATTAATATGCAATAATATACTTATTCCTACAGCAAATTCTATCACTGACTTTTCCTGAAGTATGGACGAAGAAATAAAAAAGTCTGAAGTAGAAAATTCATTAATAAAATTAATTAAAGGAGTAAATTAATTAACAAAATTAATTAATCATAAAATAATGGTAACTGATAAAATAAATGAATGTTATTTTTGCAATTAGCAATTAAAGATTAGATCGAGATAAAGTTTTTTTTTAATGTGCATCTTCTAATACTTGTGGAAGCAGATTAAAGAAATATGTTCTTAGTGAAAAATTATTTCAATAAAATGAATGCAAACAAAATAAATTGCATGTATTTTAAAATTTCATCAAAGTAATTAAGAAGCTACATAATATTGCACAACTTCAAGTAACATGAAGTTTGAAACTTTAACTACAATAAAACTGAAACACGAAATCGGAATAACAATTTACAGGGAATCAGACATTTGGCCGGAATAAGTATACGCTGATAATATACAAGACTTGATTTGCTTTATGTCAATTTATTTTTAAAATTTACTATTAACTCTAGAATTACCAGAGACCTACATCATTTTGACTGATCATACATTATGAGCATAAATTTTTTCAGAAATCAGAAAGTCATCTTGACTCGTCCAGCAGTTTTAAATGTTAGTTATGCTGCAGCGAAAATATTTATTCAAAATTCTTCAGGAATAACATGATTTCATACTACAGCAAACTGCGTATACGCGGGATATCTCACAAAAGTAGATCAAACGTGTATTTCCTTAACTATTGCAACGAGACATTTATTTCCAATTGCAAAGTTTCATTATATAAGTGTGATGCTTTGGCTCAGAAAAAGAGAAAAATATAAATAATAGGAAAATATGCCCCCTCCCCTTCCGTATAGAAATATATTCAAAAAGTAAAATATTTTCCTTACATTAATCTATAAAAACTCACAATCACATGCTTCAATATGTAAAATTTGCTTCGATATTAAAATTGATTTAGAATTATTTTTCCATACCTCTGAGAGGTGTTTCGGCCGTAATTTTCAGGGATAATATACCCATCACAAAATATTATAAAATGATCAAAATCAGAAAATAATAATGCATTTATTAATTGATATTTTTTTAAAAAATGGTCGGATAATGAAGTAATTGATGTACTTGAAAACGTGCCCAAAATCGATATCATCAACGCCTATTTAAAGACGCGTTCTATAAACAATATTTCCGTATATGTGATCGAATTCATTTTTCTGACATAAAGGTCGATTGCCTAATTCATCTATAAAGTTCTATAAAGCTGACACCACAATATGACTAATAATTAGTTTCACTACTTTTATTACAATTACACCTACTTTCGAATTTATATTCATATCAGAAGAAGCAAAATATCTGATAAACAATAACTTAAAAAAAGTGGAAAAAATAATAGAAAAGAAAGGTATATTGAATAAATAAATGAATATTGTTAATAATGTTAAGCGACTTGCGTCAAACGTTTATAACAAGCATTTATTCTATGTATTTATTACCACTAAATTGCAGAAATCAATTAATCTGCAGATTAGCTAGCTAATCTGCACATTAACTTAAGTGATCCATCAAATTGCGGAAATTTGTTTTTCATTTCTCAAATGTACCTAGGTGATCTGCGTATTACCAAGATAATCTGCACATTACGTACAAAAAACTCATTAAAGTGAAAATAAGATCTTTGCTTTAACAACAGCAACGTTACTGTACGCTTAAATTGAATGTTGTTTATTTATTTTTTGATATCTAAACAATCACATTAATACAATCAATCAAACAACAAATTGGTTGATAGAATTAATCCTCAATCAATTGAAAAATTATAATACAAAGAATTAAATGGTTTAACATATTATTACAATTAAGGAAATGAATTTTCGAAACATATGTTAAACTTATGCTTACTCATTAGTAGAATCTAAAGATTGGTGACACTTTGAATCCCATGACAATTGGTTTTTGCTGCAAGCATACCTATTTGCGGGACATTTCGATTTGTCATATTTTTTGAAACCATGTCCGGTACCAAGGAGTTGACTTATTGCTGTTTGATGTAAGAATATTTCTACAGCAGGTGCATCTTATTTCGTTCAAGAGCTCTTTGCAAACACTGAAATCATATTTCGCATGCAATTGTTTTCTAACACCAATTTTAATACCAAGTTTATAAAACCCTTCTTTTTCTTACTAATAACCACAGGTAAAATCGAACGGGCATCCGTATTTTTTTTTTTTTTTTTGCTCTGTCGACGTCGGGTACTTTAAATCTCACAGTGGCACTCTCATCAACAATTGGATGCCTTGCATTAGAAACTTCTAATAATTTCTTTGCGAATTAAAAGTGTAGGGGAGAAACAAACTTTTGCACTTGAACGATGTGGCAGCCGCTAATTAAATGAGCGCATTACATAGTTAAAATGCAGAAACCTCTTGTTCCCGCACATTAATGTAGTAAATCATTTACTCTGCAAATAATCTACACATTAACGGCTTTCGGACTAACATACGTCTTCCCATTTAATGAAATATTTCACAGTCAAAATTCATTTGTATAAAGCATTAAATTGCCGGTAAAATATAGAAAATTGTTCAATTACACTCATCGGTGAATAAAATGTGCCATTTTTTTATGTGCTCATAAAAGGAAGTGGAGTCTTTCCATGTCTATTTATGAGTAGTAAACAATGGTGACAGAAATGGAAAGAAATTCAGCAACGAAGCACAAAAGTATAAAAATCAGATCGTTTTTTCCTCCATCTCTATGGGTAAGATATCAATATACCATACAAAACGCTTACGTACTTGGCACAGAAATCGAGCTTATTACTAACTGTCGAAAGCAACAGTCAAATATGAACAAATCATCGTACGAATTTTAGACGGTTTCATTCATTAAACATTTTTGTAGCTGTACTGAGCAAACGCTTCTCTTAGGTAATCAATGGAGCTGCAAAACAGCATTAGGGGTATTCTGGTGATAATTTGCATGTCACAAAAGAAGATATTCAGTCAGAGGAAAGAAGATATATAAGAAATATCAGAAATAGGCTTCAAAAAAAAGTTCAATCCGGCTTTTAAGTCAACTCAACCATTGCCACATAAGTAATAATGGGAATAATTAAGAGTAATGTACAGTTTCTCGACAAGCACGTCAAAATTGCGCTAATCGTCCAAGGACTCTCTAAAATTCTGCAATTCTGAGTGTATACCAAAAGGGCTAACAAAATTATTTTAAAACTGCAATAAAAAATTGTCGCGGTTATATCCGGCGGGAGAGCATTACAAAAGGCTTCAATGTTGGCGCTCGTATAATAATCGTAAGTCTAGCCGTAATTGAAGCTTAACTCTATGCTACACAATATTTCAAATAATTTGGTTGCGCTGATATTTACCCGAAGTATATTTGTGCCGAATGAATTTAAAAATATTCTGAATAAACAAGGATGTGACATATAAAGCATTTAATTACAACTCACACACATACAGCACGACGTTACATCAAGAAGTGTTTTAGTACAACTATGAAAACTGAAAAACCAAACAGCTGGCGTCAGTTCTGATTACCTCTGATTGGTTGGCTCGGGGATGCCATTCGCAACACTAATCGAAATGTTTAGGGTACGAAGATGGATACTCATTTCTTTTAAAACAATTATCTTATAGAAATACTTTTTGTATTATCTTAATACTAAATGAGTTATCTTTTTAATTGTATTAATTTCATTTTCGTGCACTTATCATTTAACTTTGATAGTATTTTAATTGAATTTGATACACTATCTCAAACAGTGATTTAAAGTATTGTGATGGAATTTAAAATCTCCATCAAAACATTCAAGCACGTGCTTTTGCCAAACAGGATAGGACTTAAGAATTTCACTTCCGTTTTTATTTCGCAATGTTATACACTTAGTAATTTGCCACACATTATTTCAATTGTAGTCATGTGTTTTAGTTGTATCAAATTACAAGGAAAAATCTGTTTTGAAGAAATGTATCCTATATTAATATTTAATATTAAGGATTCTTTAGGATGCAATTTATTACTAATTTTCATGTGTAATAGCTTTGAAAGAAAAGACTTTTTTTAAATTTTTTCTTTCAGAATAAAAACAGTTATTCTGTAATTCCGAAGACAGAAAAATACTAGACGTGGAACAATGTCTGATTGCAATGATTAAAATGTTTGAGACAACAGGAGCACTCGACATTCTTCCGGACAGAAGACGAAACCAAGAGTGAATAATTCTAGCGTTGAAGATGTTTAAACTTCTGCTGTAGATTTATCAAGTCAGTGCCCGTATGAAAATACAAATAGGCCATATGGCGTTCGCCAAATGATTAAAACGTTTGAGGAACAAAGGTATTCGGCATTCTTCCTAACAGAAGATGAAAGCAGGCGTGAATAATTCTAGGTCTGATGATGCTACAACTTCTTCAGTGCCTTAATATGAAAGTAAAAAATTCTCCATATGCAAGCAAAAATATGTCAGTTATTGCAAGTAAAGTCGATGTGCAAATTTCTGCAATGTGCAATACATTGCGCAGCGAGATCCAGTTAGTCAGCGTTTACTACAGAACGATAGACAAACTTGACGAACAAATTTTAATATAGTTTATTGTATTTATGCATGCTTATAACTGTGTTCCTTGGAATATACCGTGGAGCAATGAAACGCATTTTTATTTAAATGTACGAGGGAATAGAAACGACTTTTCGATTTAGGCGAAAGGGAACCCTAATATTGTTTAACAAGTCCTACTGCATACGACAAAAGCTAGAGTGCTCTGTGGTTTTACCACAACATTTAAGATAGGACCCTATGCTTTTGAAGACTTAATCTTCACAGGGTTCACTACATGTTTCGTAAATAGGATCTGATATTGGAAATTTTTTTATTTCAAAATTGAAACAGCGAAGCAGCCTTCAAAATACATTTTTTTATACTAAAAGGTGTACGAAATCATATTAATTTCTCAGTACAAACAATTCTAAAACGCCATTTCACACATTTTTTTTCAAAAAATATGGCCATCACAAACATATGTTTTCAAACCATGTGATTCCTATCTGTGAGTTATTTTAAAAAAAAAACCCTCTGTTTGAAGACAGAGGCCACACATTCTCTGATCTGAAGGGCAATATTAAGCTTCATATCCACTCAACCACATAAGACACTTCATACTTTGTTGGAATTTTTAGAGTATTGGGTAAATCAAAACAATGGAGGGTTCACTGTCCTTACCCAACACTATTTTTGCTTACTTGTTAACGTATAGCAGGTGTGGGCATTAAAACGAATGCGATGGACCGGTGGACGACCAAGACATTTTGGGGTGACCTCCTAAGACGCGCATACTAAAAGAAACATTTTATGGAATACTTATAGAATATAAATTATATATTCTATTTATCTCTTGAATAAAATTCTATTTATCTCTTTCTCCTTTAAAATGACAAAATTTTGAAAACACGTAGTTCAGAACCTAAGAAGAACTTTTCGAATTTAATATTCGAAGTAAAGTATCCTATTTTTAAAAAATGTTACATATCATTTAACAGTTCTTTTATACTACCTACCTATGTGAATTTGCATTTTAACCCATCAATAGAATTAAGGCAACACATCGTTCCTCACCACGTAGAATCAAGTGTAAGATTAGCATTGAATAATTATATTCCCAGGTATTCAAGATTGGCGGACAGTATAAGTTTTCTACTAACCATAACTACCAGAGCCAAGTTGAGACGAAAATGGCTTATTTACTAATATATTTTGAACTGTTTGATATTAAATGCATCAATTTATATTATTATATTTGTGGTTATTATTATGTTTGTAACTTTCTATTTTTAACATGTTTGTAGTTTTGTAGGTAAGTACATATTCCATATTTATTATGAAGTTATAAAAAACATTGTAGATTTTTTTTTAGCTCAATACACCTCTACCACTGGGTGGACATCAACACCTTGAAAAAAATTGGTAGTAGCCCGTACCCTTTAAAAATCAGTCCACCCCTGCTGTAGAGAAATACATTTAGACACAGATTGCATTACAAAATCATGTTCCTTATTTCTGTACTGTTTGGAGCTATAGATCATCATGTATAACTTTCTGAATTGCAGAAGTTTCATTTTAATAAAAATGGAAAGCGTTTTCCCCTGATTTACTTATTAACAATCTTTTAAAATTCCCTTTCATAACGACGCAGCGCCATCTGTTGTTAAAAAATGTATGCCATGAAGACAAGACGAATTTTAATTATATCAAACCTCTATATTACACTAAAACAAGAGATAATGACTTCAATCTCCATATTTTTCACTGAAAAATGTGAATTATTGTGTTGTCAGAACCCAACTCATGGAAACTTCCAATGCCTCTCCTATAAAAATCCACTATGTTTTTTTCTCTGCGGCAGATTTTAACTTCGTGAAAGGTGTTCTGGCATCTACTACGGTCCTGCGGCGTGTCGTATGAAAAATACAAATTGTGACAAGATAAGAGCAGCGTTCTGCTAGTTGTTCATTATACCGTAAATGTGCAACGCAACGAACCTTAATTGTTGTCGCCGTTCCTGATTATAACTTCGCAGTGCACACAGTATACGTGAATTGCTTTTGGGGTATGCTTACTGTTTTTTTCAAGTGTACGACTGTGAAGATTTCAAAATGAATGATAACTGAAAGAAAAATTATTGTGACTATGGAGGAGTAATGATGCACTATATAGTGACTAGACTCTGGAGTAGCAGCAAAAACCGGCAACTGCTTCTATGGTTCGTCAGGATACGTTCACATTCTACTTGGCTTGAGATAAATGGTGGGCTTAGTACTCAATAAGAAGTGAGAAAATAAGTATTATAGCAGTGAGTTTTGGTATTAACTTTTTGTCTTGTATGGTGGCCAAAGAAACGAGTTCATAGAACTCCGGCATATCCGGCGTTTTTGTTATTCGGTCTACCCTTCTGCCACATAAGGTAAGAAGATAATAGGGAGTGTACTGTATACGAAGTACAGAGAAAAACTAGATATACTTTCTTAAGTCAGTCTTCAGCTGCAGTTTTAAATCCATTTCATTAAAAAAAACTCGATTGAAAAAAGATAAAGTATACTTACCCGTGCCAAGCCAGTTCCATCACAGAAATACATATAATCGAAACAGAAACTGAATGAAGTGGACACGTTCTGGCATAGTGAAGAGTATTGGTTGCAGAACTTATTCCTCGAGGTGCTGAAAAATCGCATAAAACCTTACAGCAAGATGAAAAGCGAGGATCATTAAGAAACTAATTTCCATTTTCAATTTTTAATATTTTAAGCTGCTTTTCTGATTTCACGCATGCGCATCCACTTTGTTGACTCATTGGCGTACGATAGAAGCCACGTTTAGATTGCAGAGCATAGCTTCGGCTGCATTTTAAGTATTTAGAGTGTTTAAAAAATTGAATATCCCGTGGAATGTGAGTTCCGCTCTATCATCCACGTTTTTAGTGCTTGTTAGCCAATCGAAATGTGCAGATAGTTCCATGAAATTTGCAAACAAAATGCGATGAGTGAATCGATAGCAGAGATGCAAAGGTTCAATGAAGGATGTGAAAATGTTCACGATGAGGAACAAATGGGGCGGTGGTATCTGATTGAGGATCATTTGCTCACATAAGTTGAAAAAGAACGAAAATTGAAGATCCACTATTATGATACTCTCAATGCACTTTCCGTAAATTTCCTGCTTGCTTTTTCATCATCGAAAGCGATATTTTTTTGATTTAAGGACTTACAAAACTCTTACCCCAATATGTGAATGCTTGAAAAATGGTAACAACTGTTGAGAGTTAACTTAAATATTGAACACTAATATGCAATAATAATGTTCTTCTAAAACTCATTTCGTTTCTATTTTAATTGAATAACGGAACTTCCTTTCTGAACAACCTTTGTATAAGGAAGAAGGAGCCTATGATTCGTTTCAATGAAAAGTTCTTGCAAATGAAAACGGTATACGGTTATATAAGATTAACTAGAATTTTCATTTTAAACATACTAAAGTCATCAACATTATTATATATTCACACAATTACATAATATTTTTGTCAGTAGGTATTGATTTTTACTGTAAGAATTTATGTGTTTTTTTTCTCAAATTACAAGTTATTCTTATACAAATAAAGTTATTTTATTTAGGAAATATCCATAAAACCCACATGTATATTATAGAAAACGGGTCACTTTTTTCTATTATGCAGAGTGAATTCACAAAGTTTTACGAAACAAAAGAGGTGATAGAAGAGTTCATAAGGAACATATAACACAATAGTATTTACGTCTTACCTTTATGTGTAAACAAATCATTATTAATATATTCCGAGTCCTGTGATAAATCAGTTATTTTCAATACTAATTGTTGTTTGTTCTAAACAACCATTAAATCTCGTATATCACGACAGATATTAACAGCAGGACACGCATTTGGAAAATCAAATATCTGAAGCTTCTAAAATACCTGCACAAAAAAAGCCACTTTTTAAAAAAAGATCAAAAAATAATTCATAAGATGACTGTATATTTTCGAAAATGCATATATATATATATATATATATATATATATGTCAATGTCGAGTGGAAAATATTCTCCCAGGTTTTAATTTTAATGTTTTGGGCATCATTAATAACTATTTAATAGCTATCATGTATTTTGCATACCGTGATTTCTTTAAATGACTATACTTATCTAATTATTATAAAATATATATTGATGTATGTTATCTATAATTATCTAATTAAATATATAGTTATTATTATTTTTTTATTATACAAATTATCACTTACTTCTCGTAGCATACAGTAAAAGCAGGTATAGGAAATGTATCTCGTGTTGAAAATGAAGTTTTTTCGATTTTGATATTGGTTGGATATTCGCAGAAGCGCTTCAAGAACTCACTTGACTGGTATAGTAGAACAATAGTGCAGACTGAGAAAGTGAGAACATTCGGAATTCCCCATTGCACGCCGACTCTGAAAATTGAATTGCATCTCTTTCTCGCTTCCGGACACGAACTTTTCTGTTCAGAACAGACTTCTGCTGATGAGAGAGCTGCAACGTTTGATCCCAACTGTTAAAACAGAGAAATTGAAATGATTGAATCTTTCTGTATATTTTTAGTTTAATCGATTCCATTTGCTTTTTTAATCGTAAAATTAGGCGTATTTCGTCAATCATTCAACATATATCCTTTTTCATTTTTCTATATATATATATTACTAGATGGCTATGATGATCATCTTGTTCACTGGAAACATTGATTTTGTTGTACATTAATTCAATACTTTTTTAAAAATTTATTCATTACAAGAATGAATTTGGAATAAACATCAAACCCCCGCAGTTTTAATCGCATTATTTTTCTGTTCATTGGACATCCTCTTTCGCGATACTATGACATCATTTTTTAATTTACCATGTAAATATAGCAGCTAATAAGCTGAATTTCTTATTTACAACTTTCAACTATCGAAAAAAAATCATGTTATTAAACATCAGAATAAGAAATGAAAACAGGTTTTAATTTCATTTCTACGATGGAATGTATTCATTAAAATTTTTAAAAAAATGTATCCACTGCAATATTTAGGGTAAATAATTAAACACCAAATAAATTGATATCATTAAAAAGATAGTATTGAAATTTTATGTTTGGAACAAAATTGATTTTTCTGTTGTAATATTTTTAAAAAAAATGATCACGGGAAAATGCCAAAACTCACTTGATTAAATTTGACTCTCTTGATTATTAAAACCTAATTGAAAACTGAAATCTTTATATAGATAGCATTCCTATCCCCCAAAGGATTTCTATCCCAAATTTCATACATCTAGGTCAAACAGCCTATTTTGTAGGGCACCTACAAACACTCAAACACACACACACGCACGCATTCATTGTGTTTTATTATTTATTAGTTTTATTGCTATAGCTGCATATTATGAAGGTTATCAAAATAATATCATCACTCTCAATATATTTAATGTCTTTGACAGATTTTCCGTCATAAAAATACAAAAGGGTTCTTCCTCAGAATGCAGATAGAATATATAGGGTTCCAAAATACGTGGAAGTAGTGTTTATTTCTTTAATTAATGGAATTAGATATATAATTCTAATTCCAAAATTTCGACAAATAAAGTTCTGAAATAAGTATAAATATTTTGGCTACCCCTCAGAGTAAAAATAAAATGAAGAAAATTTGATTCTTTATAAAATTTGCTGATATATTAAAATGCAAGTTTATTGACTTAAATTATGTTTTTGCACAGCTGACCTGGGTTTCAGTGAGATTTTCGTCGTAATGTTCAAGGATAATATACATATCATATCACGAAAGATTTTTAAGAGGGCAGAAGAAGAAAATAATACCAAACTTATTAATTTTTTTGAAAGAAATGTTGAAATTATTTAATTTAAGTGCTTAGCACTTTTTCAAGATAAACCCTTTCAACGGCTAAAAATTGCATCTTTTAAGAAATATTCACAAATATATGATTGAGTTCATTGCTTGTAAAAACAGGCGTTTTGAATTTGTAGTCAAAGATCCACTGATTACTTAATGAAAAATCCTATCCATCTCTCGGTTCAGACATAATGCCCTTGAAAATCAATTGAATACACTGGTCATCATATAGTACCTATACTGTTGTACAAAATGGAAACGGTTTTTGAAAATGCCACACCACACATTTATAGAAGATTACGATTGAAAAGGAGTCCCTTTCTCAAAGAAGAATTGTTCACCGCTTTAAATTCATTGTTTTAACGATTATTATTTTTTCTATCTCGATCAAACCAACATTCATCTATCAATATTGCCTTTCTTATAAAAGAGGGAATTGATTTTACCTAAAGTAAGACCCAATTGTACAAATGCCGTAATTGTAGATCTCGTAATTGTATGCTTTATAGATGCCCATTATTAAATTAAAATATTCACTTCACTATCGGTTTTGGAATGCTGAGTTCTAGACTGATCTAGCAGGGAGTAGCTGGTAGTCTAAATAAATAAATACAAAAAAATTGAAAATGTGTGTGTTTTTAAAGGTTTTGTGTCTCAAAAATGAGGTGTTTATTGATAATTTATATGCTTTTAGTGAATTTTAGTGTCCTATAATGGTACCCATATGCTGCTCTTGTATTAATTTGTCTAACTTGCTGTAAAATGCACCGAACCATTTTAATGTTAATCTCCAATGCATATTTTGAATGCAGAATAATAAAATGAATATCATAGCATTGATAACATGCAGATTGATATTTGACGACTCTCGCATTTACTTTGACGCTTAAAAGCTATTAATTAAATAATGGATAAAAGTAGCACAATGTTACTACACTGCGAAAGTTCAAATGCCTATCGTAAGATGAAATTCAAAATTATTTTAAAAGGAGGAAGAGGAAATTAGATTGTGAATTCATTATTTTAATTACATTAGCATCCTATTCGATAGCTACATTAAAGTTATTTTGTGACGGACTTCGTCATTTTAATCTTCGATCAGATGACGAGGATAATATCATACCTGATGCCCATGTTTAGCATACGACCCACACTAACGGGAGAACGTTTTGATCGCGACATTTGACTTAACATACATCAGATGAACGTACACCAGTCCCAATAGCATGATGGATCTATAATGTAAACGGGGTTTGAACATTGAATTCTCAAATCCCGAAGACGATATCACAGCACCCACATTATTCGTCGGATATTCATTTGAAATTAAACATTATCAGTATTTTGGCCAGTGAGCCGGTGAAATTGATTTCATATTGGCAGAAAATAACAAATCAAAGCATATTTTTTCTTATCATAAAAAAATATTTTTTAAAAGTTTCATATATTTTTAGTATTAAAATACCAAATCAAAATCGTTTGACATAACGCAATCAAAAGATATATATTTTGAAGGAAAAAATGTGTATTTAGCACCTTTTTTTAAAAATCTTAATTAATTGAAATTGTGGAGTATTTTACACGAAAAATTCAGAAAATATTATAGGACAAAAATAATTTTTGAATTAGCTTAAAATATAAAATATCATCTTTTCAATAACATCAATGCTTTTCTAAATTTAATTTTTAAAAATATTTTTTAAGTATTTTACAACAATTTTCCATTGTTTACTCAAACTCTAATCTTTTTCATTATTTCTGCCAATATTTCATCCGTATCTTTTTTCCAATTATTAATGACCAATATATGGAGATTCAATTTATCATTTCATATTGAGTAGGCTTATGGATAAAAGGTGCTTTTAATATATTTTTTTAAAAATTTTGTTATATTTACATTGAACATTTCAGTTCATTCATGTGATATAACTGAATGTATAAAGAAAAAGTCTAAAACTAAAGAAATGTAAATTGTAATTGAATGACGAAAGGCGTCTAAAATATATGGGCTATTTATAAAAATTTGTTTAAAATATTTTTCGAAGAAACCTTTTTAAAATTAAGTTACACTAGATACTAATTTTTAACAGCCCTTAATACAGGCGGACCAACTGGTTAGCAAAGCGGCAGTATTTAACATGAGGAAAATTATTACTTGAAATACTGCATCGACGAATCTTTATTTTTAATTCAGATTTCCCAAATCACTAAATAAAAATATAATGCCAGTGTTAGAAACATTAATTTTATCACCCGATTTTTCAATGCTGTTTTAAAAATGTGAATTTTTCTTACTTACTTCAGAAGCCATTACTTGTGTTTTTTCATGCAAATAAGCTCAATAAAAGGGAAAAAAGAAATATCCGGTTGTAAGCGGCAGGCATTCATGAAAAATAAGCACCCGTAGCTACAAAGGAACCTTTTTATAAAAAGCAGGTAAAAGTGTAATAATAATATACTTAATGGGTGTTACTTTCAATAAGGCAGAACTCTATTTCGTTTTTCTGAACAAAAAAGGCATATATTTATTCGAACATACTCATTCAATAGTCTTTTCACTTGCTGGACATTTCTATGAGTATTCTTTATTTAAACGATAATTATGCCAAAAGCTTTCAAAATGTATTCTACATATTTCAAGGCAGGTTTAATAAGTAATTGAATTTTTTTATCTAATATTTACGTTTACCAGCTACATTTTGAAATGACTCTTTGGGACAGGTCGATGAATTCGGTCGATGTTAGATATCACGCAGTACATCAGGTGACAAATTTTCAAAAGTGTTTTTTTTTTCTTTTCCTATCTCTAGAAGTAATATGGTAAAATTTATTTTTATCGTTCAAACATTTAGTAATTTTTAAACAAGGATGTATATTTGACAGCAATTAGTTCTCGAAAAAAGGAATAAATTCAAAAGCGATTAAGGTTTTAGATAAACTTCCAACAAAAAAAATTATTTCAAAGTTTTAAATCGTTTTATATAAACTCGATATTTTTTTAAAGATAATTATCTTAACAATAAAACAATATTGAATTTAAGAAGCCTTTCTCTCAAGGCGACATTTTAAAATTTTTACTGCATGTTTCCAAAACTTCCAAATTAATTTTAATTTTTGACTTTATCGGGCTAATTAACATCATTTATATGTTACCGTTAGTGCTCGAAAGATACTAAAGTGCAGATTACCTAGCTA
Source organism: Argiope aurantia (assembly GCA_026543865.1). Classification (NCBI taxonomy): domain Eukaryota; kingdom Metazoa; phylum Arthropoda; class Arachnida; order Araneae; family Araneidae; genus Argiope; species Argiope aurantia. The sequence continues at coordinate 20,488 of JAPMOR010026211.1, forward strand.
ATCTGTGGATTGACTGATTTGCTCCGTTGAAGTGCGGAATCAAGAATTTTCGCGTTTTAAAGAGGTAACTTGCACATTAGCGGCTTCCCAATCAAGCTTGTTTCTTTCGTTTCCCTATCCTCCCCCCTTCTCCCTCCACTTTGAGCTTGGTCGTTGCCGTTTGCTTTTATTTCTCATAATTTGCGTCGGCTGCCAGTTCGCACCATGGCTAATTCTATTTTCAAATTCGTTTCTGCCTGTTAGGCTGAGAATTTCCTTTGTGATGGTTTTAAAGTGCAATAACATTTTTAATCTTTTGCTTAGTTGATTTGAAGATCTAAATGTACCTCAAACAGGTGAGCTTGTCTCAAAAACCAACTGCTATGAGATTCAAAGCATCATCAATCTTTCGATTGCACTGATAATTTTATCACCTGATTCGCAAATTCATCTCCTTAATTGCTCTTTCTAATGGCACTTGCCATGAACAAGCTCGAATTCTATGAGGGCGAATCTACGCTGTTGTTTGTTTGATTGTATTAACGAGATTCCTTAGATATCGAAAAATAATTAAAAAATAACATTACATCAATTTCCTTAATTGCGATAATATTTTAAACCGCTTGATTCTTTGAATTGAAGAGTTTGAATCGATTGAGGATTTATTAACAACTAAGTGTTGATTGTTCTATTGTATTAACTATTAAAATACAAATAAACAACATTTAATTTAAGCGTACCGAAACGTTGTTGTTGTTATAGCATAGATCTTATTTTCACTTTAACGAATGCCTAGTAGGTATTGTGTAGATTATTCGGTAATTCGCTGATTACCTGGGTAATTTGATAAATGAAACAATCTTCAGCACTTTAACGGATCACTCTAGTTAATGAACAAATTAGCTAATTTGCAGATTAAATGATTTTTGCTCTTTAACGGTAATATATACTGTTACCGTTAAAAATGATGCATGCTGGTAAGATAAAAATGATGTATCTTGACCGCTTCATTCGTTCCATACTAATTTTATAGAACAAACTTGTTTCTTAAAAGAGAACTTTTTTTAAAAGTATATATAGAAAAATGAAAAAACTTGAATTTGCAATCATTGTTTGCTGTATAATAACATATTTCATAAGTAAAATTCACAACAACTCCATTGTTTCTTCATACTTTAAAAAAAATGATTTACCACGTAATAAAGGCTTCTGATAAAAAAAATACTTAAATATTCATTTAGAAACTTTTAATTTTCCAACATAGCTTGCAGTCATTGATATAATTATTTTATATTTTATAGTTAAAACAGTGATTGGATTATTTCTATTAAAATATGAAATTTATATCACTTCGGAAAATTTCTTAATATTTATTTCAAGCATCAGAATTCTAATTCGTTTCGAATTTATTGTTTCTTTGTAATTTATACCTATATTTATTTTCCCTAACATAAAAAATAAAGAGAGAAAAAAAAGAAATATAAGATTTTTTTTTTTAATATTTCCCCAATAGAAATAATTCGTATATTTTTTTTTCAAATATTTACTTCTTTGTTCTTCAGCAGCTATTCTAATGGATGTAAGAGGTTCTCGTCTGCATCTGAAGTAAAATATGCGAAACCACATATTGCTTCTTATTTCTTGCCCAAAATTAATTGTACACCTAGTATCTTTAAAACTGAAATATTAATAAATTTGTGTTTATCTTTGAAGAGCTTTATGTAGAACACTGAAGTCCCCCCCATCTTCAAGAATTTCGATCATAATTTAAAAAATATTCCTTTTTGTAAGATTTACAAAGTTTTTTTTTTTTTTTTTTTTTTTTTTTGCTCAAGATTGAATGAATTTTGGTACTTATCAAAGATAATGTGTCAAAATATCTTGGAATATCATCAGATGCATTTATATTTCTATTGAATATTGTAATAATCAAAGACATTTCGTCCACTTTCATTATTAATTGACGATTTTACAGTTGCCATTTTATTTTGAGCTCTGGAGTGCATTGATTCTTCATACAATTAATATTGAAAATCGTTACGTATTGTCTTAAGATATAATCTAGTATTATTTTGCATGATAATGTGAAAAAATTTTTCTACAAGATTTGTTTTACTTTATTGAATGTTTCAGTAAGCTAAAAGAAAGGATTCTGAGATATTTGACTGATTTTATTTGTAGGAGTAAGAAGTTGCTTTAGGAATGTCGCCAAAATATATTTTTGTTTCATGCATACGAAGCATAAAAATGGAAAGTATTGTAACGGTTTCAAAATTTCAAAAAAGCAATGTTTTTGATTTATCGAACAAAATGTTTTTTTGAAATGTCAGATTGTGAGTGTGATATTTCGAAATGAATGATCATAACGAAGAAATGGATGTCATTTGGGATGTGGTATTCGTATCAAAATTTCAGATTTTGGGATGACTATATTTGTAAATCAACATGTTTGTGACATTATAAAAAAGATTCTCAAAATGGGAAACAGATCAAGTCTAGCATTTTTATCCTTAGAATTAGATGTATCCATATGGAACATCTTATTGAAAAGTTAGTTAACTAAAATAAGTAAAACATTAATGCTTTTTATTAATGTCGAAAGCTGACAGTTTTGAAATGTTGCAAGATAGACTCCGAGCAATATGACTGTCCAACGCTAGATTTTACACAATTCTACTCGCGTTTTCCAGGAAAATTTGTTAGAATTCGACACGGCTTTCTAGCAATTTTCTGGCATGAAACATTGAAATATTCTGATGTTAAAGTTTTTGTACTGTTTTTATTTTTGTATTATTTTTTATAATATGCTTGTTCCTTTTTCGAACCTGCAGTATTTTTCTAATTTTATTTCGAGCTGCTCTAAGATAAAGTTTTCCACTAAATAAGAAAAATCCGTTTTTTATTTTTTAAAAATTTTTTTGTCTTTCAAGAATTTTTATGAAATAAGCACAGGTGATAAAATTAATAAAATGTGATATATTTCTATTTTTACAATAGTATTCTTTAAGGTTAGATAATTAACATCATATATCTGATTAAGAATTCAACACACACACTTACACATATAGAGTAAATTATTTGGCATAAATTCTTTAGGGATGCATCATTATATCTATTTTTATTCACTTTAAGAAAATTGTCACAAAATTAAACACCATTTACGAAATTTTGATTCTGCGCACGTTATTCTGGTGAGATGAAAAAATGGTAGACTGTGCTGGATAAGTTGTTCTAACATGTCTTTTGTTCGGTACTGTCCATGGAAGGACTCTTCGGAAAACCTTTTCTGCTATTCCAGGAAATGCCCATACGGAGACTCCGAGCCAACAACCCATCAAACCTCCGATATAACTGAAGAAATACCCAATCTGAAATGGACAATATGATATTTTAAAATATAATTTAAACTTAATTAATTTCCAAATTTTTAGCTCAGTTCAGCACATATTAACTTCATTCTTAAATATTCTCTTATTTCCTGGTCGCATTCCACTTTTTCTATTTAATTAATACAAAAGAAAGCTCTGCAAAAATGCTTTCGTCAGCGATTCCTACGGTCCGAGTGGAGGGATAAAAAAACCATCCAAGAATCAAATTCTTTTAAAAGATCCCTGTGTTTCCTTATTAAAATGACACGTGTAGAGAAATCCCTATGGGAATCTTATTGTATATAAGCACTGGGAAACTATCTTCCCTCTCTTTTATTCTCTTCTGCTTTTGTGCCGCGCTGTGAACCGACTCTAGTCCATCATCGCTTCTTGCCCATAAAACATGTTTCCTGGAATGAAATGAAACGAAGTATAAGAATTCAGAGTGTCTTCGATATTTTCGACCACGATTCTTCTTCAAAATTATATATATATATATATATATATATATTTGACTTTACACTCTCAAAAAAATTGTAACTATTTATTAGAAATAAATTTATTGAATTTTCGCTTCGACGCGACGCAAGTGCAGTGTAGAATAGTGGTCAGAACAACAAAGCTGGCGTGTGTGCTGCGAGTCCTCGATTCGAGTCTTACTTTTTGCTTTATTTTTTACGTATGCATTTAAGTGTATACATTTCTATTTGCTTTTTAAGTTTATCTATATAGGTATCTTTCCTGAATTAACAAGATTTTAGCCACGCAAAAAAGCAGTTTTTTTATAAATAACTATTAGAGTCTTTTTCTATCTGCTCTGATTGGATCTGATTTCACCAAAAATTTAAGTAATAATAGATAAACTGTAAAATGAATGTTATAATATTCATCATCATCTATTATTTATCTATATATAGATTGTTTCGAATGACAAGTTAAACTAAGTACATACATGAATTTTTTCTATTTAAATGACAGTTCATATGTAGATAAGATTGAAAACTATTCATATGTGATATGATCCGTATCTAAATATTTACTCCGAAAAAATACGATTATACAAAACACAAAATAAAAAAAATATATATATACATATAAAATAAAAAATAATAATCTTAAGATAAATTTGCTAAAAACTGTTACAAAAATATTTTGGAAGATTAATTTTGGAATGTTCCATTTACTACAAATGCATTAGCAACGAAAAATTATTAACATTTCTTATTTTTTTACTTATCGTTGATATATTTTTAATGCCATTTATTTAAATGGTAGAATATTCATCAGAAAACAGACAGGAATGCGTGCATTAAGTTTGTATTAATTAATTTCAACTTTCTTAAAAATTCCTTTGGAAATTTGCGTTAAAATTTTATAAATGTCAAAGTTTTTAGCGAACGATAGCAACATAAACTGTCCTTATAAAAAATATCAAAGCCATACCACATTTTACTTCAAACGTATTCTAAATGGGAATTTACTTAATCGGTGACGATCTTCTTTATATTGTGATTTACTCCCTCGGGGGGGGGGAGGCAACTCGTAATTTAGGATGAGAAGCTTTCGGCATTGTGGTTGGTTTTCGCCATCCTGGTGGGTACAAAAATAGGGGGCTCCTGCCATCGACGATGGGACGTAATTACCAAGAGTAGGGTTGTACCGTGTCCAATGATGGCTCTGAGGACTCAACCACAATTCCCGCTAGTGTTGCTGTTACGACGGTCCGGTCATTCAGAGTTTTCTGTGTGCCTTCCAGAGGGTCCGAGTAGCCTTTTTAAGGTTAAGGTTATATTGTGATTTATAATCTGACTTTATTCATATTTGTGCGCGACTAGCAGGTAAGAAACACTACAGAAAGGACGCACATTTGCATGATTATAGATGAATATATTAATGCACTGAGGAAGACTTATTCCCGCCACTTAAATAAACCAAATAATATAGTTGCTTGGAATAATCAGATTATAGTCTAACCTAACTTTGATTATGAGGATTTGCCTAGCAAATGAAATGATCAGTGATTTCTCTAATTTTATATTTTTATAAGTCAAATACTTCGCCTTACTCGAAATAAACATTCCTAAGGTTAGGGCGTATAAGTGAGGGAAAAGATCTAATGTTTCACTCTGTAAGGATACATTAACACGGTAATCTAATACGACGTAAGTCCTTTAAACAACAATATTATAAATCTCACGTTCCCAAGAATCATAATCTCGTGACTCGATTTTCACGAAAATTCAAGAATTGTGACGTTCATTCATTCAGATGATTCAAAAGTCTTAACGTTGGTTTCATAAGGAATCTATGAAATTAATTGCCAGCTAGGATACAAAGTCTGCCCTAGATTGGATACCTAAGGTTGCTAGACTATGTAGACAAACCATTGCTCACATCTTAAATGGAGAGAATATTATTAA
>JAPMOR010026229.1:0-10104 GCA_026543865.1 Argiope aurantia
CTGATGTAATTTATCTGCAGTTATTTCTATCTGATATTCTTTTCTCTGCATATTCTTTTATATCTGATATTTTCTACAAAATAAAATTTGCTTTTTCCTATCATACAATTTATATAAGCTAATTTAGAATTTCAAGCTAATTACCTGGAGGCATATAATATTAGAACGCAAAATATTCTTTTCTATTAATAATTTAATTACTTACGTCCCACTGTTCGTCTTTAAAATAACAGTGTCTATCTTTACACCCATATTAAATGTTTGTATTGAAATCAAAATTCGCTACTGAAAAAAAATATATATGTAAAGAAGCAATTTATTAAAGATATTTAACTATTATGTTGTGATTTTTAATATTTACTTTTAATGAAATTATCGAAAGATAGCGCAAATACATAGATAAGATATCCTAACTATAACAAATCAAATCTTTACTTCTGGTTTATAATTTATCTAAATCATTAATCATTTTTAGAATCCTTTCAAAACGATTAATGAAAAGCTTCTATTTATGCTACAATGAAATAATGAAAAAAGGTTGAAAAAACATTATTATAAATAACATTTTAATTTTGAAGTGGGGCACAAATTATCCAAAATTATTTATACCAAAAATATGATGGTGTTAGCATTTCGTTTTCTTGAAAATTTCTTGGAAAATAATTTTTAACTTCAAAACACGAACATACATTCGATATACAAAAGGAATTTAGAATTTATTTATAACTTGAAAACTTAAGCATCAATAAATATTTGGTAAATATTTGCCATTTTATCAATGTGATATCCATATTTATTTTATTTTTTTACTTTACAAGAAAGTAAACTAATTAAGAGCATGTAATATACTAACGCAATTGATATATTTATAACATGAGAACAGATTTGGATTCAAGAATGAAATATTTGCCACTTTATAAGTGTAATATCGATATTTGTTTTATTTTACAAAGAAAATAAAGCATCTCAGTGCATATATCATATTTATTAAATCAGACTAATGCAGCTGATAGATTATTAATTTTTGGGGTCAAAAATGATTATAAATAATTTATTTTTTTACCAAATTTAGGAAAATTGAATTTGTTCATTTTCCCATATATTTGTGCAATTATATCTGCATTGAAATACAGTTTTGGTATTAAATGTTTCTTTTACTTCTAGTGAATTTTTGAATGAAAATTCAGTTCCTTTGAAATCTAATATTATAAAAATAAACAAGAATAAAAATCTTTCTATTTTTAATTAATTTAAAAAATACCTTAGACACATTTAATTTAAATCTCTGGCATTTACGATGTTTCTCACAAATTTTTCATCCTAGTCTCTTAATCATTGCTGATGATCAAAATTTAATGATACGACTTATTTTCTCCTGCTAAGTATAAATATGAAAATAAGATTTCAATAGATGGCGTAATTTGAGTAAAACATTTTTTTTCTGTTATACTTTAAAGTAAGCTTTAAATTTGAAATTAAAGGATGATGAAAATGTGTTCATTTTTAAATACTGTGAAATAATAGATATATAAATATTTAGATAAAAATCGGGGAAATTAATAACACTATGATTAAAATGGCACAAGAATTCTAAACGATTGTGTTTTATATGTCTTCATCTTCTGAGCTGAAATTATTTTACTTAGGCTTAGATTAAAACCAAGCTATATAAAATATTCAATTAAATTTTATAACAACTATCGACTTCAGCGAACTAAATTGTTATCAAAGACGTAATCAACTTATCACATGACCATATCATTAGCAAATGAATTTTCTTGAAATCATGCCACGAAATCAATTTCAGTAGGCAGTATTCCTACAAAGAAATTGTTAAAATTTGCATTAAATGTATCTTCCTTCTAATTTCTGTATGATGTAACTTGAGGTGAAATTTCTTTATAAAACATGTCTGTCTTCTGTTTTTAGTTCCTTAATGAACAGCAAGACAATTTTCTGTGAAATTCTCTATTTTCTCTCATTCTATAGATCATGATCTGATACCTATGATCACTCGGAATCTGAAAAAAAAATTCTCTTTGGGCTTTACAGACCATTATGGAGCTCAGAGCTATTCTGATGCATTTATTTTCAGTCTGTATGGACAGCGGGCCCCAGAAATTATTGGATACTAGATCTAGATTTATTAGGAAATGTGCATCTTTAGGGATAGATGATGTGGCTTAAGATTTATCTTCCGTCTCCCCCAAAGGATAGGCATAGCGACAACCGGAAATTCCCACTGACTCAGATTTAAGATTGATTGTTACACTAAAGCCTGTTGAACAAGGATCACATACTTTACTCCTAATCCGTGCTGATAGGGAATTTTCAAATTATAAACGAATTCAAAACGAAAAATCCATTGATATTGATTATAACTTTAAAATTTTCATTTTCCTTAAATCATATAATTTTTGATCATAAATTTAATTTTGAAGAGAATTGATATATTAAAGTAATGGAATACATGCACGACACATGCGATATAATAATAGTATGTATACAGAACTTAAAAAAGATTAAATCTATTTTTTACATCCTATGAAAAAAAAAAACCTATACATTGACAATGCTTACAAGTAAATCTTCGCTGAAAGGTTGCAATCATAAGATATATTATTTCGAAATTTCAAAAGATACAGATTTTGTGTAACGCTATGTTAAAATTATCATGAAAAAGTGAAATTAATATATAAAACGATAGTATAAAGCGAAATTAAAACCTCCAACATCATTTGGATGAAGGATAATAATCCATTGTTAATATAACCCTCCAACTATATTTTTGTTGCACCATTAAAAAAAACTAATTCACTTTTTGAAATGAATTATTACTTTTAAATTATTAATTATAATTTTTAAAACATATATAATTTCAAAGTTGTGAAATCGTTTCCGCATTTACATAGTGAAAAATATGTTTTTAGAAATTTAGTTCTTTGACAAATGTCTTTTTTTATTGAATGCAACTTCAAAGATAAAGAAAAAAACAATAAATAAAAAAAGAAATATTTAAAATTTCCAAAGATACTTCATCATTCCATGACTAACTGGGAGCAGTTCATTAAAAGAGTCACATGTAAACATAAAACTTATTAATATATTTACTGTACATTAACATATTGGTTCAAAATATGGATTAAATTAATGCATTAAAGTGGAGACCCCTAATATAAATTTTAATGAAGTGAAAAATATTTTATCTATACAGGGTGATTTCAAATATGAGGTCTCCATCATTGTTTTTTTTATGGCAAAACAACTTACTAAAAACAAAAACAAAAAACTATCTTGTATTACAAATAACTTTGCTTTTTTAATATCCGAAGTTCATTAGAAAGTTTCTAGAATGCGGAAACATTCAGGAATATATGAAATGAACTTTGTTACACTCAGATTTTAAAAACAAAACACGATAAGAAAAGAAAATGAAATTTTCCACTGTTACTACCATTACCAACCTTTTCACTGTTATTTTTTTTAATTCTTGAAATAAATTATAAGAAATTATAAATTGCAAAAGTTATAAAAATTCAATTCTTTGACAAATATTTTTATATAGTTTTGTAAAAGAGGCGATATGATAAAAAAATCAATTTTCTGAACACATGTTAAAAAAATAAAGATAGAAAGTAGATAAAATAAAAGAAAAAAACAGATAAATTAAAAATTCATTAACATTTGCACTAATTATTCAGAATTACTATTGAAGTGCTCTACGATGGCGCATTTGAGCAAATTCTGTATTGATATAATAATTTTTTATCATAATAAAATATTCTACTGAAATTAAATATATTTTAATTTTGAAACTGTTATTTCTGATCAAATTTTAGCAGGCTATTTGATTATTAGATTTATATATTTTAAATATTAAATTTCATTTTGTTAAACGCTAATTCTCTAAATTATTAATTTTAAAAATAAATATTTTATGCCATTTAAAGCCTTTTATCAATTATGATATTTTCATTAACATTACTTAAACAAAAGAAGGAAGATCACCAAGAAATAATATAATAATCAGTATAGATGCTTATAATCATCAATAATAGGTAAATTACTTTTTTAAAGGTAAAAATAAATTCTAAGGGAGAGCAAATTATTTTAAGTAAAAAACATATTTTTAAAGAAAATGGGTAGACCTCGGCAAAGAAAACCATTTAACTGTAAAATAAAGAGGGTGATTTTCAATTAACTATTGTATGTCACTCAAAACATGTATATAAAATTAATGCATTTTTTCATTACACAATTGTAGGAATATTGGTCTCTTAATGTTTGTTATAGAGATTAATGTTTTTTATAGAGAAACAAAAACGCGTTGTGAGGGGTTTTACATCAAGTTCATATCAACGAATAAACACAAGCAGGACTATTTAGTAAAATCATTTCTAATTTAAGAGTAATATTTAAGTATGAGCTAAAAATATGAAATGAATATTTATTTTCATTTTCATATACTTAAGATAAAGATCTGAGAAAATGTATAGGTTGAAATAAAAATATTAAATTTTTAAAAAATTAAGTTTTTCTTCATAAATATTTAAATAACATATATTATTACTAAAATGAACAAAGTAGATGTAATAAATATATAATACGTGTAAATATAGGAGTATGAAATTTCATAGAATTACAATAAAGAAAAGAATTTTATGTCCATGAAACATAATTGAAAGGGAAAAATGCTCATGTTTTAGAGTTTCAAAAATTGCGTTTTGGTTGGCAAAGTTTTGTTAACTACATTTTTAAAAGCTAATTTATAAGTTTTCCTCTTTATAAATCTGTACTCATTATATAATTCAATAATATATATGAGATTTTCATTTTTTTATGAGACTAAAATTAATAATCGATTCTTTACAGATACAACCCTTCGCAGTTATTTCAAAATATAAATTGTGAATTTCTCAAGAAAACAGAAAAGAAGAAATAAATTTTTTTCAGTTCATTGAATTATGTTCAGCTAGCTTATAGCCCCCAAAAAAACCATTGTAAGCAATTATGCTTTTCCAATCACATTTATTAAAATATCATCTTTATCCCAATGCCAGCTGTTTAAATATTAGACACATAAAATAGAGCAGATGTTTTCATAACTTATTTAAGCTAGCATTGACGATATTAGCATATTGTTATGTAGTTTGAACTAAGTTCTTCTAACAATTAAAATCTTCATTAAAACAAAGATTTTTTTACTGACTAATAAAACTGTATTTACATAAACTGTTTATAAGTTTCCTTTATATATTGTACGCATATATAAAGGAAACTTATTTGTATAATTCAGATTAAAGTCACAAAATGTTTCAAAAATTTCATAAATTTCTCCAAAATCGCTATTTTTTAATATAAATGAATAAATAAAAATATATTCAAAGAATGAGGTTATCTATCAGTGTGAACGCCAATTAAATACATTCATCTATTCAAAGACTACTCTGTACTGTTAGTAACCTTTGTACAAGAAACTCTGAATAGAATACGGAAAAATGTTATAGGAATTAAATATCTTAATGATGAACAAAATTTTAAAAAATTAATTACGATTCGAAAATTTATTATAAGTTATAAAGACAATCAGAACATAAACACAATTTCATTCTATCTTAAATAATAATATTTTTCTCAAAGAATGTTTCTATATACAAGAAATATGAAATTGAAGTTTAGAACAACATTTTATATTTCAGAGTGCTTTAAACTTATATGCTAATAAATTACATTTTATTTTATTTCGGAATAAGAAAAGGAATTTCAAACACAAAGTATTAAATTGTAAATCTTTGTAAGTAATCTTTTAAAAGACGATTTAAAAATTAAAGTTTATGAACAAAACATTCTTATTCATTTAAAGTAAAAACTCAGTAACTGAAAATACATACTAATAAAAATGTTTCATTAAACTTAGACTATTCATAGCTAAAGATATCTCATAAGTAATATAGTTATTTTAAACTAAAATAATAATTGTAATCTTAAATAATTTTGTGAAATAAGGGTTTTTTATTATACTTGGGATAAAGTAAAGTTATGTTGTTGGAATAAATATTGATTTTAATGTTTATTTCTAGGAAGTTCATATATATATTCCAGAATCATATCATAAAAATCAATTCCGTATTACTCGCCGAATGAAAAAATGATGTAATGAAAAAATGATAATGACTATCAAAGTAACTTATAATTTTGTTGAAATTTTTTATTTATTTCTTTATATATATGTGTGTGTGTGCGTGTGTGTATAACGGATTCTTTCATGCAATCTGCATAGTAAATTGCCGTCTCTTAACAAGCAACGCTATCATAAATTTCTTAGTTTTACAATTTCCTAATTTCGCAATCAGTAATGAATATTTCTAATTTTTTTGTGTGTCTTATTATCTAGGAACATACGTTCTCATGCTTATTCAGAGATGAAAAAAATATGAAATATCCATAGTTGTCTTCAAAGAATTCATATTTTTTTTTCTTTTGTGAAACGTGAGAAACTCAAATAGATGGTATTGCTTGTTAAAAAGATTGATACGCTTAGGAATCGAAAAGAATTTTTGGAAATAATTTTTCAAGAGTTCTTCAATGCAAGTAATTATTCAATTATTCTACACAGAACCGTTAATTTGGTACATTAATTAAGATGTAACTAAATAATAGGCAAAAACTGAATTATTATTTAAAAACAGTATTCTCTTAGGTCGTAACAAATCCTTATTTGTATTATGAAAAAAATTGCAAACGTACCTCATAACGATGAATTAATTTTTATTTCAATCAAGAATCATTCTTTATGGAAATGAGGATAATATATACATCTTACCTAAGGCAATTAATTTTCTAGGATGATCAAAAATGCCTTATGAAACAAAACATAGTATGCAATTATTAAAAAAAATAAACATTAAACTAGTTCAGCGATTTCTAAAAGTTTGTTATACAATTTTTAATACGCTGACAAGTTTTTAGCATTGTAGTCTTAATTCGATCACTTTAGTCAAAAAATAGTTGTTTCAGTAAAACGTGTGAAATCATGATTTCATAGAAATTGTATTTATTCCATTATAAATGAAATAACATTAGACCCCGATATTTTTCGCATAATCTCTTATGTTTTAAGAAGTGGGAAAAAATGCCTTTTTGCAATTTGGGTAAAAGTTAATAACTAAAGTATTTATGTTTTTACTAATGCAGTTTTAGTATTTTAATCGCTTCAGTTAGGATACAATATGACTATGTAATAAATTTTCTCTCTGGTAATGTGAAATGAGATAGTTTAGTAAAAAGCGTGAAGTGAAATAGTGTAATTTTTAACTCTTCCTTGATAACCCGAAAACAATATATTTAATTTTAAAAGTGACCGGCATAAAAGCTATGGGGCATAAAAGGTACATTTAAAATGAATACTAAATTTGAATATTTTACTGCAGAAATGTAAATAGACTTTTTAAAATTCCAATTTCTGACCAGTTTTCAAAGAAAGGAATGAAAATCTTGTTTATTTAGAAAGATGACTGTCAAGTGAAAAGAAGAATATGCTTATTGGGCATTTTTATATTAAAAAAGTATATATGTATCTTTTGATTCATTAATAGTAGAACACTAGTGCGATATACATATATTTAATAGAGAGTTACAGCTGAGATTATGCTCTATTCAATTGACTGAACTCAAAATTATGAAGTCCATAACAATATATCACCCATATAGTTTCTTAATGAGAAAAACATCTAGGTATATTAAACTAATGACGGATAACTTGAAATGAAAAAAGAAAAGAGAAAAATATAAAGTCGCCATACAGATATATCTGCGCATTATTAGATATATCTACTTTTATTATCTACTACAGCACATTCAAGGACCTAATAAGAATATGTTAGAGGATTTCATGTCTGATTTAATCCCATAATGAAGTATTTGATGGTATATATATATATATACACACACACAAAAGTATTAAAATCAAGTTAATAGGAAAATCAAATAAACCAAATAAAAAAAGAAAACAAAAAAAGAATCCGGCCTGAAGACTTTTTCAAGGGTCACCCTCAGGCAGGGATTCAAAAAAAGGCATTTTTTCTGTGAGGATATGCAGACAAGAGTATCTAATAATGATTCCTCGTGACCCGAAAATCCCCTGAAATTAGGCCTAAGAGATATGCCATTTAAACAGAAAGGACAATACAAAATAAGAAATTAGAAGAAAATAACCACTTATAAGTAAAAATACAATAAAAAAATAACAATAAACACTAAAAAACTCTTAAACCACTAAAGAAAAAACAAAAAAGGAAAGTACATACCACCACCAGCAAGAAAATTTTAAGCTATCAATTGTGATTCTCGCTTTTTAAAAGCACAAAGCTAAAGTATTAAAGGTAAATAAAAATTGTAGTCTCCCAGCGCCATCTATTGAGTGATCTAATATGCAAGAAAAGTTCTATTTTTATTTTAGGTAAAGGATTAATCCCAAACCTAACCTTGTTTAATTAAAAAGTTGACATTACAGTAATTTTTAGGAAATACATTTTTAATTAAATTTTTAATGAGGTTATTTAATGCTTCAATATAGGAATTTTTGTTATTGCAAACTCTTTTGATCCTGTTACATGTGAGAAAATTTGATTTTTGAAAATTTTAGAGTTTAGATTGCATTGATAGTTACATAGTTTTGTAATTTTAAGGTTGAATTCATCCCTTTTATCGTAGATACCAACTATTGTTTTATCATTAGCAATTTCGATTTTTAAATCCAGAAAGGTAGCCTCAAGTTGATTTTTATTTGTTTCTGTTGGAATTAAATCTTTTGGATAGCAATTAGTAACAATATGAGTATTGTCGAAGTTTATCAAAAGTAGGTCATCACTATATCTCCACCCGTTTATTAAATTATATTTAATTATTTTTTTATCATAGTAATGTTGGAAAATCTTAGCTAAAGCACTTGAGAAAACTGTTCCCATTGGAATTCCCTTAACTTGTTTATAAAAATTCATACCATTAAAAACGTAATTTTCAGTAATATTAAAATTACATAACTCTAGCCAGTTATTTTTAGGAATGACATTTTCATTTAAATATACGTCATTTATAAAAGTGCAGACCTTTATTAATTTTTCATGAGGTAGACTAGTGTAGAAATTTCGAAATCATAAGTATTAAGTTTATTAATGTTGCTATATTTAAGAAAATTCAGAACTTCTTTATTACTAGAAATAATATTCATCTTTTATCTTGTCCAGGATAATTTTTAAGTATTTAAAGAAATATTTATCCGTATAGTAACTATAACTGCCAGTGCTACAGATCACGAATCTGAATTTTAATGGATTTTTATGAAATTTAACTGTTGGATATATTGATGACCTACTTTTCATAAAATTCGACAATCTAATATTGTTGCTAATTGCTATCCTAAAGATTTAATTATAACAGAAACACCAATCTACCTCATGAAAAATTAATCAAGTTCTGCACTTTTATAAATGGCGTATATTAAAATGAAAATGTCATTCCTAAAAATAACTGGCTAGAGTTATGTAATTTTAATATTACTAAAAATTACGTTTTTAATGGTATGAATTTTTATAAACAAGTTTAGGGAATTCCAATAGGAACAGTTTTCTCAAGTGCTTTAGCTAAGATTTTCCTACATTACTATGATAAAAAATAATTAAATATAATTTAATAAACGGGTGGAGATATAGTGATGACCTACT
Source organism: Argiope aurantia (assembly GCA_026543865.1). Classification (NCBI taxonomy): domain Eukaryota; kingdom Metazoa; phylum Arthropoda; class Arachnida; order Araneae; family Araneidae; genus Argiope; species Argiope aurantia. The sequence continues at coordinate 9,723 of JAPMOR010026229.1, forward strand.
TTTGATAAACATCGACAATACTGATATTGTTACTAATTGCTATCCAAAAGATTTAATTCTAACAGAAGCAAATAAAAATCAACTTGAGGCTACTTTTCTGGATTTAAAAATCAAAATTGATAATGATAAAACAATAGTTGGTATCTATGATAAAAGGGATGAATTCAACCTTAAAATTACAAAACTATGTAACTATCATTCCAATCTAAACTCTAAAATTTTCAAAAATCTAATTTTCTCACATATAACAGGATCAAAAGAGTTTGCAATAACAAAAATTCCTATATTGAAGCATCAAATAACCTCATTAAAAATTTAATTAAAAAGGAATTTCCTAAAAATTACTGTAATGTCAACTTTTTAATTAAATAAACTTAGGTTT
>JAPMOR010026231.1:3664-35846 GCA_026543865.1 Argiope aurantia
GGTTCGTCAAGATGGTGCAAGAAGAGGAGAACCGGTGAGCGTCAGTAATTGCTGGTGAATTAAAACTGGTAAATACGCCTGATAAAAATCTGACTTAACCCTTAAATGGGGAGATGAAAATTTAGTTCACCTCCTCACTTCTCTTCACTTTCCTTTTCACCTTTTCAAATTCGTAACTGGGGAAGTCCGGTCTATGAGACCGCATTTTCTCTGCACTCAAATCAAATTTCTTAATGAAAATCATCAAATATATCATTTCAAAATATATAATCATTGAAAAAGTTATTGCGTTGGAAGATACATCTTCTTCTGAAATCACACGTCACAACAAATAATATTCATAGAAAAATATATTGCTTTTTACTTTTTAAATCACATTTATTTTTACAGTATACAAAGGTATATAGAAAACAATATAATGGAAAATTCCACAATCATATGAAAATAAAAAAATGACAATGGGTAAAATTGATCCTTTTTTTTTATAGGCATCTACGCAGAAACGTGTACACATTCATATCATGGTTTTCGGTGGCATTTTAAACATACAGGTTAAGTGCTAGAATAAAAATCAGCCTGTAAATTCTATAGGCATTTAAATATATTTGTCTTGGCATATTAATATATTTTAGAAATTTCTCAACACACATTACCACTAGAAAAATTAATGAAAGTTGAACATACATATCAGAATCAGTCGAATGCGAACTTTCATCTAAAAATTCTTTTATACAATTATCGTGATCACTAAAATCACTTTCTGCTTCATTTAAAAGTCTCTGGAGCTCTGCTACATAACGAGGATCAGCAGGTTGGGTGATATTTCGATCACCAATTTGTAGAGCCATCTGCGAAGCCTTGTATAATTAATACTGGAACACTAAAAGGGTGGTGCGGTCTCACAGACGTCGCGAAAAGAAATAACTAAAATATTTTTTAAAGCATCCGATGAAGCCGTTAAAAAAGTGCACATGTAGTGAAAGTTACGAAACAGGAAGCTACAGGGTCAATCCCTTCGATTGAGTTAAAAATAGAATAGGGGTGACCGAAAGACCATCCTTAGGGGTCTGAGATACTATACCTCCCCAGTTAAAGATTAAGAAAATTAATTACCTTAGATCCTATTTCTGCTCATAAATATTTGTCATTATGATTTCTTTTCTTTCCTAAAATCGAAATCGGTCAGGGGAGAGAAGGAAGACACAACGCAGAGAGTGAAGCGGCGAGAGAAGAATCCTAAGGCTCCCTTGAACAATGGAAATAAAGTTGGGATGAGTGTTTGGTCTTAAGTGAAGAATATTTGAAAGGGTAAAAGATTAAACGCATTCTAAATTTATAAAATGAAGTTTTCATCGCTTCAGTTTGCCATTTAAATTATTTTTCTTTTCATCTAGAATTTTATGATTCGACATTTAATTCAGATTCATGCAATCAGGTCTCTTCGTACTCGTTAGAATTTGAGTTGTCGGATCAGACAAGACATTTCCTCCCGGGATGAAAGCGAGCGAAAATGTCATATAAATGCAAGATGGCGTGTCGATCAAACAAAACCAATTTCAAATGCCAGATTTTTGAAAGATTTTCCATCTCAAGTTGCTGAAGTAACATTTTTTTAACATTATGCCAACTTCAGAGAAACTAATTATGAAACCAGGAAGAAAGGTTTAACATAAGAGGCAATATCCAAAATTATAGTTTATTGATGTGGGAGTTGCTAACATATCTCATATCCTGAATGGTGCCATGTTGCGTCACTGATCCCATGATGCTTTCCTGCCAAAATTGACAAACGAGAGCTTGACAGTGAGACGGTAAGACGTACCACTCATCTTTTATAACGCCCTTTTTTTTTTTTTTTCATCTGTCACATCTTTTTATGTGCTTTTATGTTAGTTTAGTAATGTTTTGTCCCTGTAATCTTAATATTAATAAATATATTTCACATATTAATGCTGATCGTTTCCTTTACCCACATTTTTTTTAAAAATTTAACTGCTATTCCGACGAGAGATTTTTAAAATTCCATTTGTTAACAAAATCATTCGAATGCGGTATCATACTGCTGCGAATAATTTGCTTTTTAGATATTTACCCATTGCGAATTTAGGTATGTATTCCGGATTACTCTGATATTTTTGAAGTTTTCAGCTTTTCACAAGGGAAAATGAATACTTTTTACTTTCTCATACAGGAAATAAACTAAGAAAAAATATAGTAATTGTGAAAAAATTCAACCTCAAAATTTTAATAAATTTCCGTATTTTAGCTCTCCCTGAATCTGAGAAACACAATTTGAACACAAAAAAGGCACCGAGTTAAATCTGGTATGTAATTTTAAAACCAAATTCGCAGATTGCTACCAAAACTTGGACAAAATCTGCAGAAAAGAAATCTATATGTCTATCCATATGCATCTGAATATGTCTATCCATATGCATTTTGGGGGAAAATGCAAAGAGTTGTATGGAAGAAATGTGACACACAAAATTGTAGCCAGAATCGCAGATGTGCCTTAAATTTTGAGTCAATACTGTCTAATAGGCATCCATTTCGATAATTCGCGAGTTTGTGAAACCGAATGATAGGCAAATAAAATTTGGTATTCGGTCCTGTGAACAAATTTAAATCTACTTCAAAATTGGAATCCAGCCAGGAAAGAAAGGTATCCAAAATCCGAATGCAATTTTCTTCATTATATTACAAAGCACAAAACATTCACGCTTGCGGACTGCCGTGATCTTTTCAGGGATAGATTCTCCCTGCATCATTCCATATCCGCTATATACTTAAGTTTAGTTTAGTTATATTAACGTCCTGTTTTAAAGCAACACCAGGGCTATTTTGGGATGGACCTTGTAATTTGGGACCACAGTCAGATGACGAGGACGACACCTGAGCTAGCACAACCCCCTCTAAAGCTATACACTTAGGGAATGCAAAAGAGACTAGAGAGAAAGGGAGCCAAATTATTCATATATGTGAGAATATTTCCGCTAATTATCAACAATAGCAAGAAATCTTCTGATGTGATTAACTGTGTTATTTTGTATTGAAATAATTAAGTGTTGAAAAGTAAGTATTACTTATTTGAAAAACTTATTTCAAATAAGTAAGTATTGAAACAAATTTGTAAGTTCCAAAATACGCTGATAAATAAATAGAAGAACAGCTCAGCTCATAGTGAAATAGTTTGAGCATTTTAATTCTTACATTTTGAAAAGTGGCATAAATATTTTAAGATCTTGTCTCACAAATTAACATTACACCAAATTTTGAAACAGAAATTCATTTAAAAAGATTTTACGAGTGTTTCTACTTTTTTCTTAGCAAATTTAACAAATCAACCATTCTTGTAAATAACACTTCCTCCTCTCTTCGATTGCAGGTATCCTATACGGTTACAAAGGACTCCTCCTAATTTTCGGTATTTTCCTGGCGTACGAGACACGCAGTGTGAAAATCAAGCACCTCAATGACTCCCGACTGGTTGGAATGAGCATCTACAACGTTGTGGTAAGAAGCAGAAATACTATCCCGTTTAAATCTGAAAATTATGTTGGAGATTTAAGTGTCTTTTAAACAATCATACAAGCACTCTTTTAAAAAACGATAATTAAATCCATTTGACTATATGTTGAAAACAAAAGAAAAATCCATTTTAGTGAAAAAAAAATTTTGTGCGACATTGTCTTTTCCATCTCGGTAAAAATCCCACGAAAAAAAGAAAAATATTTATGATGGCAAGTATCAAATTTTCTCCGTTTGTCGATTCATAATTTTAACGCCAACGATAATAACTCTTGAGAACAAATTGTATTATCATTTTAATGCGGAATAAAATATAAAAATAGCAAGAAATTAAAGACTTCACGGCACAAAGAAAAGATGTTAGATGGAAATTGAAATGCTGATAATGCAAATTTGTTCAGGTAGAGAAGGGAAGGGTTTATGTGGAGTAACGCTAAATTTTGCCGAATCTGTATTGCTAGCTGATGAGGAATACCACAACTACTACAACAAATATCCTGCAGCCTCAGAACAAAGTTCACGTTAAAAGTGTTGTTGCAATTTGTGATTACTCTTCTACGTCTCTTTTGCAAATAAATGTGTTAGCACAATATTTTTCTTATCATAAGATATTCACTGAATTACATGCTATGAAGTGGGATGCGATGTAAACCTTGATACAATATGGTTAGATTTCATGGGTTGTCTTCGTTGAATATAGGTTATGGTGGAGGCTAGAGAATCCATCTTCATTTCCCCAGCTCCAAACCAAGTTTTTGTGTTGCAGCTGCTATCGGCCCAGCAAAGAGACTTGTGAAGATTGCTGATCTAAATCTTTATCACAGATCTCGGCCCTGTTTTAAAACTAGATAAACAGAATCCATCAGTTCGACGGGTTCCATTATTAATTATTACATTAAATATATATAAAAAAACATAAAAATTTTGTATTAGAAATATACCGAGTGCGGCATAATTTCGTGCAAACTTCAAAAAATCATAATAAAAAAGTAATGCTCGAAAAAAATTACGGTTTGCGAGAATATGTTCAGAGAGACTTTGGATTTCGTTATTTCCATTAAAATATGTATTTAAAAATAACCAATAGATGGCCCTCACACGGTCATACCGAGACGGTTTATGTAAATCAGGAAAACAGAGCACAGTAACATTATAGTACATTTTATTTTAAAGCAAAAGATGCTTAACATGACCGTCACCACAAGGTATTAAGCAAGTAAGGCGCGTAACTACGTCTATTACAGCTGCGTGTAACATGTCGGCATCGATGCCACTAATGACCAATTGAATGGCATCTTTCAGTTCCATCAGAGTGGCAGGAGAGCCAAATAGTCACGAGACTTCAGGTATCACCACAACCAAAAGTCCGCTGAAGAAAGATCTGACGATTGTAAGGGTCATTCATTCTTACATCCCCTGCTTATCACTCTATCCTCTGTGAATGTGTCTAGGAGGAACGTCTTAAAGGAAGTAGCAACGTGGGGCGGGGCACCATCCTGCATGAAGGTGACGGAAGATAACGCACGTCTTTGCTGCAAAGCAGGCATAGCGTGGTCTCGCAAAAGCCTAAGATAACGTTCTGCAATGACGGAATAGGTTTTCCAACCAGATACAGGATAACGCTCTTCAAAAAAGAAAGGGCCTAGAATAATGGACGCACCAAACAGTCACTGTAGTCAATTTAGTGGTTTTGTCGTGTATGCACGAAGGTTTGATACTGCCCAGATACGACTGTTTTGCTATTGACGTCACCATGCAATTAAAAGTGTTCTTCATCTGTCCACATGATGTTCAGTAACCATTGTGAGTCACGTTCCATTTGTGCGAGCACCCATCCATGTTCAAAGGTTTGTCTTTTCTCACAATCTGCTGGCAACAACTTGTGAAATGCCTCTATCTTGTGGGGGCCGCGGTGGCCTTGTGGTACGGTCTCGGCTTCGGAACCTTAGGGTTTCAGGTTCGAGACCCGATTCCACCGAAGAACCGTCGTGTAAGGGGGTCAGTTGCACGTTAAATCCGTTCTGACCAAACGTTCTCCCGCTGGTGTGGTGTGGTGTGGAGAGGGGGGTGCCAGCTCAGTGGGTGGAGAGGGGGGTGTCGTCCTCGTCATCTGACTGCGGTTCAAAATTACGAGGTCCGTCCCAAAATAGCCCAAGTGTTGCTTTAAACGAGACGTTAATATAACTAAACTAAACTAAACTAAAAACTAAGCCTCTATCTTGTACGGATGCAGCTTCAAGATTTCGTGCATAATGCGTCGGATCAACCTTTCCGGAATTCCTGTTGTTTTACTTGCTTCACGTGCACTGGAACTCCCCGTTGAAGTGTCGGTTGCCACATTTCTTATGACCCTTTGGACAACAGGGACGCGGACAGCACTGACGAATGGTCTGCCACTTCGTGGACGATCCTCTAATCCTCCCGTTTCCTCAAAACGGCGAACTAAATTCAATATCTCATTCAATGAAATTGGGTTTTTCTTTGCCTTAATTCCTTTCACCGTCCGTAACTGTCGCAATGCTTAAGTCGCGGATTCACCGTTCTTATAGAACAGTTGAACCACTAATGCTCGATCCGGTAGCGATAGCATGCTACTGGTGTCGAATGACAGATCCATTTCGCGCCTTGTGTTTTATAGCTATACTGATTTGCATAAACAGTCTCGGTATGACATGCGAGCGCCATCTATCAGTCATTTTTAAATACATTTTTTTAATGCAAATAACAAAATTCAAAGGCTCTCTGGACATATTCCCGCAAACCGCAATTTCTTTCGAGCATTACTTTTTTTTATTATGATTTTTTGAAGTTTGCACGAATTTATGCCGCACCCGGTATGTTGATTATTAAGCATACTTCAGTAAAAGCAGGTACACAAGCAATCCTCGTAAAATTTAGCATGAAAATAATTCAAAAACCCTTGTTAAATTGGCAACAACTGAAGAAAGAGCAATCCGGAGACGAAATGTGATAAATTAAAAGAGTGTTGAAAGCAAATATTTATGATTTTTATTGTTAGAATTAATTTGACAACAACGGAATTTGACAACAAGAAGCATCGTTCGATACGATACATAATTATTCTACTGATGTTTAAAATTGTTGATTTTTTTATCAGTACTTTCATCGAAACTTTTATTTCTTTTCGAAAAATTTTTATTCATTTTTTTATATTTTTCTCTATTAAATGTCTCTAATTTAAAATCACTTTCTATTTCAATTAGTTGTATCATTTGTATTTTTTAAATTGAATAGCAGTTCCAAAAAGAAACACGTTCAAAAGCTATATTTTGAATAAAATTTTTAAAGAATTCTCTTTTTTCTTATTTATCATTTTTTCCTCATAAAACTTTTATATGAATTTCTTTACTTTAAACTAATTCTTTGAACAAATCTGTTGGGTAAAGTTCAGCTACGAGCTGACACGGTTCAACATATAATTGGTCTGATCAGTTACTTCTTCGACTGGATGAGTCGAAACAATAAACTGATAAAAAAAATTAACTGAATTAGTACGTACTAATTACTGAATTACTAATAACTTACTAATCACTAATTACTGAAATTATTCATAAAACTACATAACTAAGAATACTTACTCAGACAACCTGTTCATCCTATTTCCTAAGGAAACTACTTGTGTCTTTTGAAAGCAAAGAAAATGTACTCTGAAAATGTATGTCTCATCAATACTACTTCATAAATATTTTATATTCATATGGATTTTACACCGAATCATCCATAGGCATTAACTCTCTGCTCTTTAAATGCGGTTAGATGACCTTTCGGTGAGGAGTTTTCTATCTGACTGAGGTTAGAATAATAATAATATTAAAAAAGAGCGATGGTATTTCCTGAGAAAACAGTATTTCGCTTATCTTCAGATCCAAAAAACTTATTTTACAAAGTTTCTTCTCGTCCGACCATGAACCATCAGCACTACTATCGTTTGTCAATATTGTTTGAGTTATCAGGCAATGTGAAACCTGTTTTAACCCTTAACTTGGAAGGTGAAAATTTAGGTCTTAATTGGGGAAGTGAGGTCTGCAAGACCGCATTTTTTTTACACTCAAATTGAATTTTCTAATAAAAGTAGTTCAATGAAAAATAACCAATATATTCTAAACATATTCCTTTTTAAATCATATTTATATTTCTAGTAAACAAAGGTATATGAACACAATATAATAAAAAATTCAACGACTATATGAAAAAAAAAAATGGTAATGAGTAAAATTTACTCTTTTTTTATCGGCATCGTTTCTACGCACAAACTAGTGAATATTAAGGATGACGAATATTTTACGAGCGGTTATTACATAACCAATATCACAAATACAAGGAATCAATATTTTCAAAGAAGGGCGTGATTCAAATCCTTGAAAATCTTACTGGTGATATTTCGATTACAGGTTTTGGATCACGATAGAAAGTAACAATCGGTACGATGTCACTGAAATTTACCGGAGCGGTGATTTCACTGGAAAGTAACAATCGATACGATCTATCCAATGGAAGCTCTCGAACGAAACAGAATAGGAGAAATCTGTGAATGGATTGAAAAGTGAACGGACCCGTTATTGGAATTATCGTATCATTGAATTGCATATTACAGAAATTTATCGGAGCGGTGACTTCACTGGGAAGTGTGAAGTCGCCGCTCCACATCATGAGAGTAACCTTGACTTCCCGATATTCGCATTTGAAGATGCACTATTCCATACAAATCCTTTTTTATTGCTTGTGACTTGACTTTGAATATATTCCGTTTACTGCTGGCGCCATCTATTGGTAAAATATAGAACCAAAGTAAACAATTTAAAGAGATTAGATATATATTTAATTCAAATTTTTCAGAAAATGGTTTATTTCAATAAAGAAATCAAATAAATAGTTTTGAAAAAAAAATCACATTTAAGAAGTAAGTTGAAATAGATAAATTAATTCAATCACTCGTTACTTAAATTAGTAAATTAAATATTCATTACAATTAATAAATTTTATATGTAATATTAAGTAATAATTTTTAATTAATAATATGATTGAAATAACAGATATTTGGACCAAATATTTAAAAATAACAATAGCAAAATTATTTGTTATTCAAAAAATCGTGGATTATGCATCTCTAGTGAATATTCGTAACACGGCTTTCGAAGTCATTTTAAATATACAACTTAAATACTAGTATAAAAATTAGCCTGTAAATTCTGCAGATATTTCTCTTGGCATATTAATATATTTTAGAAATTTTTCAAAATACCTTATCACTAAGACAAAAAATTTTATTTCAACATAGATATCAGAATCAGTTGAAAGCGAACTTTATCGAAAAAAAATCTTCTGTACAATTATCCTCATCACTAAAATCACTTTCTGCTTCATTTAAAAGTCCCTGGATTTCTGCTTCATTACGAGGATCAGAAGGATGGATGATATTTCGAGAACCAAGTTTAGAGCCATCTGCTAAGCTTTGTATAATACTGGAACATTAAAAGGTTGGTGCGGTCTCACAGACGTCGCGTAAAGAAATAACAAATATTTTTTAAAGCATCCGATAAAGCAGTTAAAAAAGTGCACATGTAGTGAAAGTTACGAAACAGGAAGCTACAGGGACAATCCCTTCGATTGAGCTAAAAATAGAGTAGGGGTGATCGCAAGTCCATCCTTAGCAGTTTGAGATACCACACTTCCCCAGATAAGTGTTAAATCTTTACCTGCCCTTTACTCCGCGAAGTCTTTCGTTTTCATTATTGTATGTCTCTGGACAATGAATTTCTTTCTTCTGTCTTTCACGAGTCATTTCAAAACCAAACACGCGGGGAACGGGGCCAAGAAATAGCAGTACATTGAAAAAAAACTATGACATCACATTACATCAAACAAATTGACATGCTTTTAAAATCTCTGTGGGGAGTTAAGAAATCAGTTAAAAAATATTTATAAACAGAAAAGACAGTACACTGTAAATTTCGGTTTCGAATTTTCAGAATTTTAGAGTTTAATGACTCAAGGTTTTTAAATGAAAACATTTTTGTATGATAATCATCATCTCTCTGTTCCTTCAGAATACCTAATGTACGGAATGCCTAATGTTTTTCTGCGTTCTCACAAGGTTTACGCAAATTAAAAATACAGCGTATGATGTAAGATAAAAAAAAAGTAACGCTTTAAGCTGCGCAGCAAGTATTTGCATATTAGATGGCATGCCCATTACGTTTGTCGTTTGTCTGTGACATTGTTTGAAAATTCCGCGACTCTTAACTGATTCAATTTCTCTCGTCCGCAGGTCCTCTGCCTCATCACCGCTCCCGTGACCCTCGTGATCAGCAGCCAGACGGACGCCACCTACGCATTTGTGTCCCTCGCCATCATTGTCTGCTCCTTCTTGTCCATGGCGCTCATCTTCATTCCGAAGGTAGGCGGGAACGCATCTTTCGCATGGAAATTTATCTCTAAAACGCACTTTCTTATGAAAAATGGGTTTGTAATAGATACATTTTTAACAGAACATTTCATTTTAATATTTTGGAACAGTTTTTATTTTTTAAAATATTATTTTATCCATTAATTGTATTTAAAAGTTAGATGTAATAGGCAGATAAGTAGGAAAAGAAAGTTACCGTTTTCTTTTACGACATAGATAATTTAATTTCAATCTGAATCCCACAAGAAATGAATTGTAATTTTTTTATAAAAAAACAGCATGCATTCTTTTAGGTTACAAAAAAAAAAAGAATGTTTTTATTGCACACAGTCTAAAGACATGTTGCACAGGTGGCAATTCTTCTAGCTTTCATTCAAATAGTAATTGCTCATATACTCACATTATTTTCTTAGATTATAGAACTAATTCGCCGACCACGTGAAAGAGTCGACTGCAGAACTCTGACAGACACCATTACAAGCCGGGAGGAAGAAGACAGGCAGCAGCGTCTTCAGCGGGAAAATGAAGAACTACGACGCCAAATCATGGAGGTGAGACATTCACTTACTTTGTACGGGAGAACAATGGCGGATTTCCGACTACGCAGCTGCCTGGGATCACTAGACTAAGGAAGACAGCAGGCAGGTCGATAAAAAAAAGTTGCCATTAGCTGCCAAATAAATTACTTTGTCAAATATGACAATCTATCTGTTTCATTGTATGCACTTAGTTATTAAGGTATTTCCAAACATCGACTATCTTTTTAAATATCAGAGTGAGTATTACAGACGCTCGCGTATGAAGAACTGGAAAGTTATGCATTTTCAGAGATCACTGAAATAAAGTATCAATCTAAAATAAGTCATAAACGTGATGTTAAACATGGTGAAACTAAATGACTGGCTTAGTTAAGTAGTGGCTTCGTAATGTGCACTGCCTAGGGTCGCAAAATGTGCGAATCGCCACTGATATAATGCCTCTGGAAAAAGTTGTTTTAGAGCCCTTAAAAGAATATAGAATTACTCCCCCCCCCCCAAACCCCTCTTCAATAGAAGAGAGATTTTCAAGTACAGTATGCTTTTTCCCCCCTAATTCGAATTTGAGATTAAGAATTTTGCTGCTTTAAAGGTAGCGAAATTGAAATGCACAATTAATTATTTATTTATTATGTATTGGAATATTAAGCAGCCATTTAGATGATTGTATTATATATCTCATGACGGATCCTATGAAACATTCATTTTTAATGTTTGTTTAAAGTTTATTATTTTTCTACAATCTATAGTAAAAAAAATATTTATATTTAAATAAATCCTTATTAATTATCTATGGTTAATTTTTACGAAATTCATTATTTTAATCATTTTTTATTATACATATATATATAATGGATGCCTATTTTATATAAAATATGCAGGATATCCCCCCAAAATGAAATATTTATTTTCATAAATATTGCACCTAGAGATATATTACCAATTACAAAATTTCATTAAAGAAGGCAACTGCATTAAAACACTTTTGCTTCTGTGGAAGTTAGAAAAGTTTAAAAAAAGTTTTATACTTCCAACATAATGTAAAAGTGTCAATTATTTAAATGTTTCTCTTACAATAGATCTGCGCACACATATTTCCAAGCCTCTATCTACAAAACTTGCCAAGATAAGCCTATTTTGAAATTTAGAGGAGCTTATCACAAATTTTAGGTGACAATATTTATTACATTCTAATTTCGATATGAACTCATATATACTTCGGATCTTTCGATATCTGTTGCATAAACGTACACTTCGGCCTATTTATTTTTCAAGCTCTCCTCACACGAGCAATCTAATCAGACAGTGGAGAAGAATTCCAACTGATATCAGAGTCAATTCATAATGATAGAGCATCAGAAAAATCTTGACATTTTCTCCCAAAAATTTTTGCCACTCCAAGAATATCTCAAAGCAACTTATCAACAGATTTATATTTTATGGGTGTTAGTCAAAGGACATATAGCAAAATTTATACAAAAGCATTACAGTGAAAGAAATTATTTTCACAGAAAATTGCGCACATCATATATGCTGCAAACCCAATATCATTCTGTTCGTCCTCAATGAATTTCCGTTCATGCGTCGATGAATTAAATCAATACTGTCATTTGTAACATTTTTAACAAATGCATCGTTCTCTTTTGCAGCGCGAAGAACAGATCCGACAGGCCACTTTGGCACTCCAGGAAAGGAACGCCCTGCGGAATCTTCAGCTGGCTTCCACCATGGGAAGTGGCGACAGAGTCCGCATCACCGTGGGACAATACACCGACCTGCTGGCCCCCAAGGACATCACTAATGATCCCACTTCGGATTCGGGATTCATAACGGGCACATCCATGGCCAGAAGCTCCAGGTCAGACTTTGAGTTCTCAGAGTCCTACCTGTGAGAACCGGGTCTGCCCGCAGACTACAAGTACTTAATTCCTTGATGTCCTGTGGCATCCCGATCTAGATTCTGATCTTCTTGGAGACCAGGTTTTCTGAATTCGGAATGAATACCAATGCCAGACTTCGATCCTTTGAGACCAAATGGAACGGTTTATCTCTGGTTTCTGAATTATAATAACAATTCACTCTTGTCTTCGATTCATTTTAAAATCATACTCAGTTTCGACAATTTGGTTTGAATTTTCTATTATTCAACATTAAATTTTATATCTGAATATAATTATGTTGCAATATAAAAGTGAAACAAATGTAACACTTATTCCAACCCAATTAATAATACAGGATTAGGATAATCGAAAACAGCGATAAAGACTACACCTGCGATTGATTGCATGTTGATTATGAGCCATTTCAATGAACGTTCGGTAGCAATAACAGCTGCCCGAAAAATGGCTTTTTTCTTTTTAAATACAACTGCAATTTAACACATAATTTAAGTTGCTTTAGATTCCATCAACGAAGATCTTAAATTCCAAAATGAAGAAAAGGATATTCTTATCTACGTTTCTGTACACTTGGCAAAACATCAGACTAAATTTATGAGTCAAGTACATAGCATTGGTTGCACTTTCAATAACCTTCTGTTGAAGCACTGGAAGGTTATTAAGAGAAAAGTACATTAAGAGCAATTTCAGTAAAAATATCTTGCAATCAATCTTTAAAATACCAAACTAAAAGCCAAAATTTTATGCAAATAAAATGATATATAATAACCCCTTTTTAATCAAATGCATAATGGTGCAAATTAAGGTTTCGTTTTTTTTAATTAGTGCCTATAATATATGGATATGCAATAATATGACTCTTTAAAAGACATCAAATATTCTTGTTTTATTTAGCTTTAATTATCAGTATATTTTTATGACTAAACAGGAAAACACATTAAAGGAATTGTTCAAAGAATTTTAATAAATGATAGATAAGACTGAATCGCAAGACTTTAATCAAATGCCAAATTTTTATCAGCAGATTAAATTCTACAAGATATTTGGAATCTAATGAATAGAAGTTTGAGTGAGAATTGCAACATAACACATATTAGATTCTAGTATAAACTAATTATATGGTACTTTTCGGTTAACAATCTCCAAATAATCACTAAGGTAATTTGAATGTGATGGACTTTGCCATATTCAATCTTAGCGATCATTGTTGGCAGCAAAACAGGAGAAAAAATGCCAACATTTCTGCAATTAAATCCCACAAAGATAGTTAGAATTTAGTGTGTTTTCTCTGAAGCTTTGTTAACAACCATTTAAACCCTATTCCATCTAGTTCTGCACCTGCACTTTAATGAGTGTTCCAATGCCTCTTTTCATGGAAAGCATTCATTTGGCATTTTCAGATAATATAAACATTGAACAAACAATTTGTAATCTAACACGTTAGATAATCAGTAATATTTATCACCATAAAAGCTTGTTATATAACATCCAATATTTTTAAGATTTCATATATTAGATCATATTATTTCACTTCAATATGCATATTGGTATCAAAGAATGAAAGAAATCTATATCAATCCTCAATTCCATTATCAGCCCATGAATTAACATAGTACTGAAATTAATTATGAATCTTTGAGAATCGACTGAACTTTCTTTGAACACCAGTATATTTAGACTCTATAAAATTTATACAAGTACCATAAAATCAGAAATAACAGCACTCATGAAAATTTAACATACAGAATATGGTATGTTAAAATATTATAAACAGTTTCCACGGCAATAAAATTGTTTGGAAATATTTTAATAGTACATTTGTATTAATAGAATCACAAGAACTGAAATTTACTGCATAAATATTTTTTCAAAATGATATTTATGACATTGTACATAAAGTGTAAATACAATGAATGAAAATTATACTTCATATTTTAACTTTCTGTGAAGCTTAAAAACAAAGCTAATGAATTGTAATGTACATGATGCATATTATGATAGAGAATCATATTTAAACTGCATGCAAAGATATATTCAAAGAATAATATGTTATTTCATAATGCTTATGGTAGTTATTTATTGTTGGATGTTAATTTTTTAGTCTTGTAAGAAATATTGTAGCTTTTATCTTAATTGGAAAATTATACCACTGTTTTATAATTATAAAACAAAAAGAATAATTTAACACCATGTTTAATAGGTTAAGCATGCATTTTAAGAATTATGATTATTCTAATCACTGTTAAGTTATGAGGTATTTAACTGCATTTTCTTTTTTTACATTTCAGAAGTAAATAAGAAACAGAGGTTTGAAATAAATAAGTCTAAATTGTACTCTGCTTTATTTTTTTCTCCAAGTATTAATGTTGCAGCTGTTATTGTGCTTTAAATATCAAAGTGAAAATAGCACTAAAACACATTGAAACATAAAAGAAAAATCTTAAATTTTTTTTTCAAATTGGTAAATTTTTCCTCTTCTCCCTAAAAATGAGTTATTATTATTATTTATTTATTTATTTGCTTTCATTGCATGTAGAAACCATAAAAGTCACAATATCAGAGTATGTGACAACATTTTGTCATTTGTAGAAATGTATTATTTGCAATGGCTTTAAATTAGATTCCTGATTTTCCTCAAACATTTATGAGCAACTTTCAAGTAGGATATTTTTAATTATGACCATCTTTTTATTCTCATTAATTCCCATCTGAAAGACTTTAGAATAGGCTATGATAATTTCATTTAAATATACATTGCCTAAGTTATCTTACTTCATCACACTCTAAATACACTTGTATATTTAAATAGCCATTACATAAACAGTTAATAATATGCATCCTAGTTTCATGACTAAAATAATCTTAAACAAATGTTGAGAATTGTGATTTATGGAAAGTATTCAATTCTTGTCTATTATATTCTCTAAATGCTTTTGATAGAAATCAATTGATGACTTTGCTAAAAGGTACTAAGCATGTTAATGGGCATTTGACAGCATTATTTTTCAATGGATGTTTTCAATTCATCAATTGTAATTGGTCATCAGCAATAAATACAATTTTTATACATCACTCCAAAAATTAAATTCAGCATGATGAGATTTTTTTAAAAAAGGGGAGAGGGGATTATATTAATTCTAGCAATCTGAATATGATCTTTAGTCATGACAAGCCACAGAACTTGCATTTTTCATCTTCAAATATCTTCTGAACAATACATTCCTGTTGCAAGTTCAGATAAATATCACCAGATATTATATTTTAGAAGAAGAAATACCCAGCTAATGCATATGCTGACAAATTATTACTATATATTAACACTTATTGATGAAAACAATGGTTATTAAGAAGGATTATTAATTGTTAAATAGTTGCAATTCTGAGACATTACTCATAAAAGAATTGTTTTAATGTTAAAAACTGTTTTAAAACTAATGCACATAAATTATGTAATACTTGTGAATGTGTGTATACATTTTAGGAATATTTTACTTTATTAAACCAATAAGAGTTCCATTCTTTATATATATAATATTTTCATTAACAAATACCTTTTAAAAGCAGAGCTGATCATTTTAAATAAAAAAAAGAACAAAGATTAATAATTTTAAATTTGAAAGAAAAGATTTTATAAACATGAAGTTTCATAAAAATACAGAAATTTTTAAATAATGAATTTATTATGATAAGTACAAATGTTTAAAAATGATTCCCCTATGCATTTTTTCTAACTGATCATTTCATACTGAAGGACTTTTTTAAAGCAATATTAAAGATTAAAATTATACAGAAAATTTTAAATATAAATATAATTGAAATAAACTGATATGTACCTAATAAAATTTCAAAATACTTTCAATAGTTGCAAATGTATGATTCTAAAATATATGCACTGAAATTTAGAGGAAAGCAGGAGAAAATGAAATATATAAATTTTGTAATGGAATACACATGTAGAAATAATATACTGAAATGTTGGAGACACTTTTTTAAACATCATATGCATTCATCCTGAAAACAGCATGGATTTTGAAGTGATATGCATATGGTTCACTTCACATGAATTTACACAAAGGGACAACAAGATAGCTAGTAGAGAAACATTCTTCCTGGCAAAGCTTTGGCAAACTTAATCGGCACCATCATACAAATATCTAATGAGCAATTTTAAGCAAAGGCATGTTAATGCTTGAAATAAAAATTTATTGGCAGAAAAATAATATGAAAGATATTTAAAAATTACTTCTTGTCTCTATAATTTTTAAAATGTGCAAACATTTAATAATATTTAGAATATAAATATTTTAATATATTTTAGAATATATATATAAGAAATATTTCTAGCTATTGACATTTGGTTAAAAACTAAATTACAAAAAAAGCATGTAAGCAAAGTAAAATAATATACAAAACACAGCTAATACCAAAAGTACTTTTTAGCACTGTCATCTTTAAAATAAGATACAGAATAATTTGCATATGAAATACATAATATTAGAAAAATATATAGCTAAGAAGTGATATTTTAAATAGAAATGCAGATAAGTAAATATTTTAATAATTTATAAACATTAAATTAAATTACCACATTTAATCTATTTTCACAAACTGTGCTTGATCAAGTTAACAAGCCCTATAACATCAATAAACAAAGAAACTGTAACAACTTGAAATAATTTCAACATTTGAAAGAAGTTAAATTATAAAAATTGAACTTCTCAACATTTAATTAAAAATTTACAAATAAATATTTATCTAATTTTTGTAAAATATCACTTTCAACAGATATAATAGCAAGATTTGCCAGTCTCTCTTGATCTCGAGTATATTTTAATTATTTTCATTTTGAAAATGATTCCTCTGACAACTACCAAAGCTGGAAGTGTTATTAAAATATGCAAAACAATACAAATGTTAGGAAAGAAGTGAATTAAATTGTTGACAATAATATAGCTTAGAATTTCAAACATCAGTCACATTTCTACCAAAATTTTACAAAAACTTCAGACATAAGCTCATATGATTTATGCTTCATGTTTTGATTTTACTTAAAAGATAATATTGCATCATTTAACATTAAAAAAAATTACTTTATCATTCTTTATGGGCTAGTATTCATTTTTGCAAATTGTTTTATTATTATTTTTCAAGATCTTAAAACTTGTATCTAAAGATCTAGTTTTCAACAATCCCTAAACATATCATAGCAACCTCTTCAAAACACTTTCTTCGAAAATTTATTTAATCTTAAAGAAAAACTTAGCTAAAGAATATTGCTAACATTATTAATTTTATTTAGTAGTTATTTTATAGCATAAAAACTACCATAAATATAATAAATTTTAGAATTTTCTTTGCCTAAAGATGTAGCCTGATTTTTTTGTCATATCATTAATCCCCCCCCTCTTCCATTTTTTCATAGAGGGCATCAGGATTCTCACTAAATCAAAATTTCAATGAGGTTATCACGCTTATCAGGATAAAATACCTTGTGTTAGTCAAAGGCTTCAAAACTAAATTTGAAAAGACAAATATTTCACAGATTGTTAAGATTGTAACTGTTAGCAGTAGATACGAAATAAGGAATAAACAATATGTGAACCTGCAAATATACACTGGCACCATACACTTATGTTGAGACATTCAAACAGGACAAAAATACACTTCTTCTGACAGGTAGAGAGACTTATTATTGCTTCAATGATACCATGGATCACCATATATAAAGTGAAAAGACAATTATTTTTAAAGGAAATGTTTTTCTTCTGTTAATTTTTTAAAAATGTCTTTTGACTTTCCGAATCAGTGCCACCAAGTTCTGCATGAAATTCCACATATGGATCATGTGGCCTTGTTTCCTAGCTACATTCAACTAATTAGGCAAATTATACAGTTTTAAAAAGAAAATGTGTACCTTACCAGTCAAAATATTAATACAGAAAAATTCTTGGTACTTAAAACTGATATGTGTTTGGATTTTTAGAAGTCCAATGAGTGCAAAATATATTAAACATGCACTAATAACTTCAACTGTGATTGATATAACATTACCTTCAATAATTTAAATGTGCTATTTTCAAATAAACATTGCAAATTCTATTTTGGTTTCCCTCCAGACTTTTAATTTTGCCCAAGACAGTTGAAAATCACTCTTATGGATTCAAATAAAAGATATAAAACGATAAACAAATATGTAAGAAACGAAAAATAATTCTGATGTCAAATAATTTATGTAACTTTCAGCAAAAATAAATAAATAAATTCATTTTCTCAAGAAAAGAAAAAAAGTTAGTCAATAACACTAACAACAAAAAAGATGAAACTATTTTATTTAATTACACGCTTTAAAAAAATTGGAATATAAAGACATCATATTTTGCCAAGTTCTTCTGCTCGTGCTTTCATTCGATTAATGAAAGCCTGACCTTTACTTTTACGAAAGTTCTCATAAGGGTCATTTAAATTGACCCCAATACCTTTGTACATATCTTGCCGATCTCTCACATCTCCAGCATCAACTGGATCTTGAATACCTTGCTCATTGGAGCCCAAGCCAGCACCTGACCAGCCTGAAAAAAAGTAAAATATATTTTTAATCAAATCAAAGATGTCCTGTATCAGGGAGAAAGGGAAGTGAAATACATATGATATAAAGAAGCCACTCTT
This sequence comes from Argiope aurantia, assembly GCA_026543865.1. Taxonomy (NCBI): domain Eukaryota; kingdom Metazoa; phylum Arthropoda; class Arachnida; order Araneae; family Araneidae; genus Argiope; species Argiope aurantia. The sequence continues at coordinate 22,720 of JAPMOR010026231.1, forward strand.
TTTGGGAATAAGATGTTCTAAAACAAAAGTTGTTATAGACATTATATGATGAATTTTTATTTATACATAATAACTAAAATTATCAGAAACTCCAGATGAGCCAAGATCAAATTTTGACTCTCTGAAAGGATGAAAAAGGACCCTGTTTTGTCTAAATTTTAAAAAATGTTCAAATTTATTTATTAAATAAATAATTCATACTAAAAACAATTAATATTTACTTTTTAAAAGTTTTAGCACCCGAGGAATTCCTAACTTTTACTATACTATATGATCAAAATATAACAGAAATACAGTCATAAAACATAAATATTAACTTATTGGTTAATATTTATTACATATTCTTAAAATAATTTTCTCTATACAATGCGGTTTTACCAAAACTTTCTATAAATTTCAAAACATGCTGTAAAATTACTTTTGTAAAATGCTTTCAAAGTTTGCAATCAATTTTCTTTTAGGGCCTCAACAGACTCAAAACGATGATCACAAAGAGTTAGTTTCAATCATGGAAATTAAACAATGTAATAAATGTAGAACTTGTAAAAATATTTGATTTTTTTTGTCAAAAATTCACAAATAAAAAATTATCAAGAGAAAGTGCAGTATTGTGGTGCAAAACTCCTGAATTATTAAACTACAATTCAGATTGTTTTCATGTGAAATCTACAACACACTCAGCACTCAAACAAAGTCTGGCAAATTAGTAACTACTCATGATGCACAGCATCACAATTTTTTTTAAAAAAAAATCACTCCACACTACCTTGATTTTTTGAAATTTTTGATCTTTCTCACTCCCTAAATACCATTTATTTGACTGTTAAATTGCTTCTATATCAAAAGCATAAATTTAACTTTTAGAGCTAGTAAACACGATACATCTTAAAAGGAATCCATCCTGAGAAATTATCTTTAGAAGGCAAATAAGCATGTTGCTAGGAAAAAAAAATTTAAATTTCTGGAACAGCTCAAGAAAAGATGCATTGCAAACCTAAATGATTTCTCAAAATAGCTTGATCCTAGCCAAGAGATACAAAAACTTGTTCAATTGTACTTCTAACTGTTAAATGATAATTACTAGGCAACAATTTCCTTATCAGAAATTCCATTATGGAAACAAAATTTAAAAACTATTCTTGCTCAATTGCTTTTGCTATTCTGGGAAATCGACCAAGTAAAAATTCTCAAATATTGAAATATATATATTATTGTATAACATCAATTCAATATCCTAATTAATTAGAATAATATTAATATATTTGTAGTGTGGTGCCTCATGAAGAGAGAATGTGTACACATCAGTCAGGTTAGACATGTTTTGATTCTTGATTCTGGTTCAGTGCTTCTCCATCTCTAAAATTATATCTTAAACACTCCATTTTAGTGATTAAAGTGAAATCAAGTCATTTTAGCAATTAAGCATATTTTTAAATGAAAACAGAGAAATTTGGCTTTATCTGAATTTTTTTTTATTGAATATAAAAGTATATTTTGCAAATAAGAAAGATATATTGCACAACTCTCTAACCAAATTATTATTTTTTTAAAGAGAAACATTTCTCAAAAAATAGGTAGGTAGAAGCAACAAATTAATTAAGAGATGAAACCTTTCATTGAGTATTTAGCCTCATTTAGGTATATTAATCTTAAGATATGTTCCTAAATACTTTGTTAATCAAAGTAAAAATTCTGCATGCAAAACAGTCTTCCATGATTAGATTTTTATTTCAATGTAATTTCCCTTAAGATCGTTTTATTTTAATATTATATTAATTTTATCTTATATAATTTTTTGCATTTGAACATTTTAATTCACCAAATTTCCAAATGTTTCAAGGTTAACCAATGGTCCAATTAAGACAAACGTTGTATGTTGACTTTGGAGATATTAATGCCTTTTTTAGAATGAAATTATTCTGTGTTACATCATTAGTATTATCTTATTAATCACATGACTTTTCACTATCTATATATTGTGCATACCTATTTCCTGAACTGAAGCAAATAATAAAGTAGAAGGGATTTTTTTTCTGCTGAAATAAAATTTTATTGATATTTATTACTTTTAGACAGCAACTTCTTTATTTTTTTCTTTCTTTCTTTTCACACAGCAATGAAATAAAAGCTTTTCAAAATATTAAATTATTTTCAGCTATTTCAGTAATATACAGCATTCATACAAAATTATAAGTTTTATAAATATAAAAAAAATAACTTTTTAAATTTGAATTTATTTTTTTAATAAAACAAATTAATTTGGTTTAAACAAGTAAGGTTATAAGAGGTCCAGTAAAAAGTTCAAATTAGTGTAATAGTTATTGATTTACAGGTTATGTTACAGACATTTTATATACATAAGTTTAGAATAATTTATGTAAGAGCATGGATCAAAACATGCAGCATATGCCATTGCTAGATCTGAACTGAGTCATAGCACCACAAGACTTCAGACAGCACTGCCTCTAATGCCATCATAATCAGTTATGATTAGCATTACAAGAATGACAACAAACTTATTTATTTTCAGCAACAAAAAAAGTACTGTAAAAAAAGTATTATTTCTAAATTTACTAAAGTTTTGAATACAAATTTCTTTCATTTCCATGTTAAATCATTTGTTCTGCATTAAGTTAAGTAAAAAAAAAAAAAAAAAAATTTATTTCAAGTCTAAAATGCACTAAAGATGCTTCAAAATATATGACACAATTTTGGTTTTTGAATTAATTGCTGCTCATGACTTCATTGCAGCATTCAAAATTCTATAATGGATAGTCAAAATCAGACTTGGCATTGCAAGCAAATTATTTGATGAAGATAAGTAGCAGATGTAGCTCACCCATTTTCTTTAAAAGCTGGTGTCCTTTGTTGCTTTCATCTAACCGACGATCATGTGGGTTTGACCCAGAACCCCTAAAAAAAGTTTCACATACTTAAAAAAACACTTATCTGTAAATAATTTGTTATATTGTTACATCAAATCTTAAAACATCTTAAAAAGCAGATATATTCAATGGAAATAATTTCTAGAATTCCTCCCAACTCTGCACAATATGAAATTGATATTTTGAAGATTTTAATTTGCAAGGATTTATTAGTAATTTAATTAATAGAGATATTTATGATTAATTTGAAATGATTATTATAACATTTTTATATGACAAGCACATATCAAATAAGCCAATTTAGAAGCAAATGATCCAAGTCTAAAATTTCAATTAACATACTATTTATAAAACTTAAAATTTCTTAGCATTTCAAGTTAGAATATGAATCCCCGAGTTGATTGCACAATTTAATTTTGTAAAATTTAATATTAATCAATATTAATTTAAATATTAATCCCTTTCATCAATTTAAGTAATTTGTTCTTAATTTTTTTTTTTTACCATGGTTGACATTAGGAGACAATTAACCTTAATTATATTGTTAACTATTGTATACTACATTAAATAATTACTCTAAGCAGCTGAGTAACAAATATTTACAAAGCATCAAATTTAAACACAAACTATTGTTTAGTGGTATTCAAAACCTTAACCACAGAAAATTAGATCCTTAGAAACTTCATTAATTTGCCTAAATTAATGAAATCAATTTACATTTGTAAGAGAAATTACTAAGCATAAATTTGTCATCAATGCCAGCTACAATCAACAGTCTGAGAAAAAAAAAAAAATTCAAGAAAGAAGTGAAAAATTTCAATATCATAGGAGATTTTTAAAAATGTGATTATGAGAACAGTATTAAAGAATGAAAAGTTACTAAAACTCTAGAATATAAATAAACCCATAGAATAAATAATGAAAGCACATTTACATGAATGATGGAGGGGAGACACTTCTGCGATCTGGAGAGCGCCTTTTACTAGGTGGTGAGCGGCCTCTTGATCTTTGGAAACCAACCCTTGGAGGAGTAGGTGATTTTGAAGAGCGGCGAGACGGTACATCGGGAGATTTGGAGCGAGACCTCGACAGAGATCTCCGTCTTTCTCTATCTCCATTTTTAACGGTATTTTCAGATTCTCTTTCAGGACTAGAAAGTGAAAATATTTGTTATACAAATTATTCAACTGCAATTTCAGGAACATATAGAAATATTTTTAAATTGGATAAGATGTAGGCAAACAATCAGAAATGATAATAAAATGAAACTTAGCAGACATATTTATACAAACTTTCAAATTAATACTATGACAAAATAAGAAATCACAGAATTTTTAGGCATATACAAAAGCTCAACATATCCTGAAAGTGCTAAATAGCATATGTCTGTATTAAATAAATTATCTCTTGCATAATACAATGACTGTAATATATTTTAGCATATATTGTGAAAATAAACAATGCAATAACTATGCAATAATTTTTTTCTCATATACTTTTTTTACAAGTACCATAACTTTTGATTTTAATTCATAAAAAATATACTCAAAATAATAATGTAACTCATATCATGTTATGCAAATACTTTAATCTTTTCTTAATTAAAAAAAGACCTTTATAAAAAAATCGAAAAAATTGATCTACAAGTAGTGACACACACACACATAAACAAAAAGATAAAGTTAAGTTGAACCTTTTAAATTCTCGATATCTCCTACGTGGTAGTTTAGGTTCAGAGGGAGGCCTTTGCACTGATGGCAAGTCCATTGAGGTACCATAATCTTTATCCTCATTGGAAAGGCCTTTAGCTTTCTTAGCAGCAGCTTTAGCCTTAAAAAACTCATACAGTCCTAATTGCTCCCATCCATCACTTGATATGATATAAGAACTGAAATGGAAAAAAATGCAAAATATATTACATAAACTAAACAATGGACCCCATAAAATTATTTGGTTTCAGCAGATGCATTTTTTTTTGTATAAAATTTTGAAATTATGTGTTTTCAAGATATTTGTAAATGATAAACATAATGATTAAAAGGAATGAATTATAAGATATTTCCACACAACTAGATGAATATTTCAACATGAGACTTTGTTTTCTTTTCTTACTGTAATGGAACTGATAACCACAAGTTACTCTAGAAATAAATTTTCCTATTTTTAATAGAAAAGTATTTCAAAGTATACAAATTTGTTGGTATAGGGGGGCAAAAAAAATGATATTCCATAAAAATACGATATAAAAGCATTATAAGCATATTAATATCAAAATTCAGTTCCTATTGTAACAATAAAATAAAAAAAAATTACAAAAAAACCCCATTAATTTATGATTTCACATGCTTATAAATCTGACCAATTATTTTTTTTAAACAAATGAGATTATGGTTGGCATTAAAAATCATACCAACCATAGGTACACTGTTGAAACAACTTATTGACCAGTATGAAACTGGTGAAAATACTTTGTTGCTAATATTGCATTATTTGCATTTTGCAAAAATGACAGATAACTAGCTATTCTTCAGTAGATTGAAGAATAAAATGTGAATACAAAGTAAGGCATTGTAATAGCTTCAAAATTTTGTGATAACTTTTTTAAAATTTCATTTGTCCTCAAATAATAACAATGCAATAGAATCTTTAAAGTATTAAATAAAATTAACAACAACAAAAAGGTTGCAACAAAAGTGTATATTATATATACACACACACACACGAAGTTATATACTGTAACTCTTGAATACTTGCACCCCCCCCCCCTGAAAGTAGCGTAAATCTACATAAATAAAATGAAAAGTAAGGAGCAAAAGAACAATTTACAAATTTAATTTTAAACTTTGTTTTTAATTAAAATTTCTAAATTTACTAAATATAATTCTATATATTTTTCTGTTCTAAAATCTACAATAAAAGTTTTTTCAAAAATCATTTACTCATGTCAAAAACACAAAAAATTGTATTAATCATAACTAATAAATTAAGTCATTATAAATTAATTGAAAAAAAATTAAAAAACTTGCAAAAAAATTAATATGAATTAGTGCATGATAAACAAAACATAAATTACATTAATAGTAATATTAAGCAGAATTTCATACTAGATTTCAGCATTCTTTAAAAGAAAAAACATGTAAGGATAAGTAATTGCGTTACAATAATGTTTATTTCATTATATATATATACCATAAAATAACATATCCTATTACATAGTTTCAATGTAAGGATTAACAGATTTAATTTATTAATAAACCATTAGAATGAAACTAATACCTTTTGTTCCTGGATATTCATTTAAACAAAACTCAAAAATCACTATTAAAAAAAAGTATCAAGATCTTGAGAGAAATTTTTTTTCCCCTGCATGATTCACATTTCCCCCAGTCCGATACATATATGGCAACATTGTCGACAGACCTACATGATTTCCGGGTAGTGCTTACCTTCAAACAGTATCTGTCAAAATTTCATGGCATTCTGACTGTTAGTTTAGAGGTTACAGTCGTTTTAGAGATCCCAGCTTTGTAATTTTCAAGCCAATGGAAAAAAAAGGAATTTTATGTGTTGACTAAGCACTGTTTTTTGATGGGGAAATAGTACTGTTGAAGCCAAACAGTGGCTTGATAAGCATAATGGGGACTCTGCACCAGGGAAATCAACTATTATTGACTGGTATGCTTAATTTAAACGCTGTCGTGCAAGCACCAATGATGCTGAACGCTCTGGTCACCCAAAATCGGCAGTTGTTCTGGAAAACATAAAAAATGTCCACAAAATAGTTTTAAACGACCGTAAAATGAATTACATGAGATAGCTGACACCTTGAAGATATCAGAAGGTAGTGTCTTTACAATTTTACATGAACATTTGGGCATGCGCAAGTTGCCTTCGAAGTGGGTGATGTGTTTGCCCACATCGGTCCAGAAACAACAATGCGTTGACAATTCGGAGTGCTGTTTGGAGCTGTTCAAGCAAAATAAAAAGGATTTCTTGCATTAATATGTGATAATGGATGAAACATGGATTCCCCACTACACGCATGAATCAAAAAGATCATCAGTTGAGTGGACAGCAGCCAGTGAAAGTTGTACAAAGCGACCAAAAACTCAAAAGTCGGTTGGCAAAATTATGGCATCTGTATTTTGGGACACGCATGGAATTTTGTCCATTGACTATCATGAGAAAGGCAAAACTATCAATAGTGAATATTACATAGCATTATTGGATCGATTGAGCGCAGAAATCATGAAAAAAACGCCCCCACATGCAAAAGAAAAAAGTGCTGTTTCACCAGGACAATGCCCCATGTCACAAGTCAAAAAAAAAAAAAAAAAAAAAAAACAGTGGTTAAATTGGATGAATTATGCTTTAAATTGCTTCCATACCCACCGTACTCTCCAGATTTGGCCCCCAGCGACTATTAACTTTTTGCAGACATGAAAAAAATGCTCCAGGGAAGGAAATTTGGCTCAAATGATAAAGTGATCGCCGAAACTGAGGCCTATTTTGACAACAAAGACAAATCGTTTTACATAAGAGGCATCGAAAAGTTACAGGAGTGTTGGAATGACCGTATCACTCTTGAAGGAATGTATGATAATAGATAAAGTGGAATTTCTAAAAAAAAAAAATGTTTTTCTTAGATAGATTGGAGACTTATTGAGTGATGTGTTACTGAAAAAATTAACGCACTTTATAAAACAAAATAAAAATATTCTAGGAGCATTATCTGGAAATAATATCATTTTCAAAAATTCATGCATCATGGAGGGAATTTTTCCAATCAAAACTCCTAAATTTATTAACCTGAATAACTTTATTTCAGTATTTCAAAAATGAGCATATTTTATCTGATATATATGCATGTTTGTAACATTAATATAAGTATTAAATTAAAATTCTGTGAGGAATTGGAACATACTCAAGTTTCTACCTTTTGAATCTGGGTATGAAATAAAAATAAAAAATACATTTTATATACAAATTAGAAAGAAAAAAATTATTAAAAAAATGGGAAAAAAATCATTTTAAAAACAACTTAAAAACAAAAGAGAAAAAAAAATATTTACAAGCAAATCAACAAATGAACAAACACTCTCTTCAATAAATGATTAGACACTACTGATTAACTGATTAAACACTACAGCACACTAAATGATTGAACATTGAAGACATTATTTAAAATGTCACTTAAAGCATAAAATGGCATTGTATATAATTTTAATTGATGACAAAAAAAAAAACTTTAAAGTAATTTAAATTTGACTGATACATAATTGATGCAGCAGTAAATATACGAACAAAAATTGAAATGGATCTTAGTTGGTAACCATAGAAAAATAGTGCACCATAATTAATCAGTGAGAATAATCAAAATATATACACAATCATCATACAACACAAAGCACATTATGTAGAAAAAAAATTTATCAGACAGCATGTCAATGCTGTCAGGTAAGTTTAAAGAAAATAATGAAAATGATACATGTAACAAATATTTGAAAGAGCAGCCAAAAATGTAACTGCTTAGTCTACGAAGGCATAAATATATTTTCCAGACATTTGGGATGTGACTAAAAAAGAAGCCCAATGAGTTTCTATTTTTACAAATGTAATGCAAAGGCACTTCAGTTACTAAAGTTAGGCAATAGAACAAATTTTCAAAACAATTCAGGGATCAAATGACATTCATTTCCAATGGAAATCAAATCTACAAACTTATTTTCACTGACTGCATAGTTTGCAACAGTAATGTTCCTTTTAACTCATTTTCTTGATGACTAATAGCCTTTTGACTTCCTTGCTACGTGAACTGAATATTTATATATTTCATCACAAAGTTTTCCATGGGCTGCAAAAATAAGTACTTACTTATTACGACCTCTTTCGTGGGTGGGAGGACAATAAAACTGCTCAACAGCAGCCAAAAGTCGCTCTGTTGGCAATGCAGGGGGAGGAAGGCGAACATCTTCAGGAACTAAAGGTTTGTTGTAATCTGTGTCTTCTAGCTATGAAAGAAACAATTTTTTAAATAAAAAAAAATCATTGGAAAAAGTTATTGTTCATTTTTTAAAAAATCACGATGTAAAGAAAAATAAAAGTTTTGTTTAACTTGAACATCTTTCAAATCATGTAATTGAAACAACATGTCTCACAATTCAACTTAATCTATGGGTTTTGGATATGTCTGTAAAAATGCTTTCTAATTCATAAGATTAATGCATTCATTTGCAATTTGATGTGTTAGCTTACTATTATGCTTAATAACAAAAGGATTCTGTGCAGTTACATGATGCCAGCAAAAGTGCCTTATTTCTCTGCCAGAATATTTCAGCCTATGACAATTAAATACAAATAATGAATTTAAAATTGAATCAAGATTTGAAAAACTCTGTTTATGTGGAATATATCAAAGGATGTATCAATGAGTAGCATGAATATAATTTTTCTTTGGAATAGTGACTTAAATAAAAGGTCGGAATTTCCCAGAAGAAAACTATCAACGATAAATACTCAGTGTAATTTTATAAATCCAATCAATTTTTAAATTACTCAATTTTTTTCATGAACATTTATAATAAACATTAATAAACAGAATGCAATACTGAACTTATATAATAATTTTAATAGAAAGTTAACCAATAGTGATAATTCTTCCATGTATAATAACAAGTACCAGGGAGACTGGGCTTAGCTCAGCAATTTTTTCGGAGAAAATACTTAAATACGAATAACATACAATTACTTTTGAATATTTTCAATTTTATCTACATATTAACTGGTCAATTAATTTAAAAAAAATCATGAATGCATTTAGTTTAACATGTTATTTGAATTCATTAACATAATAATTGAATTGTTGCTATTGGATGCGAGCCAAATGTATTCGCATAATGTCATATAGCAGCATTTCCCAAAGTTTTGAGGAACCAATAGAATATCATCTTATGACAGCAATGTGACATAGTCTGCATGAGAGCAGATAGAAAAAAACTAATAATTAGATATGAAAAAATATTTTTTATATGTGTTGTGCATGTAAAATCATGCTTTTTAAGGAAAGACACTTATACAGATAAACTTAAAAAGCCAAACCTTATCTAAATATAAAATTTGATCTAAATCATTGGAGCCATTTCCTTGTTCTTTAAAGTTATAAGATTTTACTGAAGCACGGATGTTTACATTGATTTTTTTTAGGTTCAACTTGGATTGGTGGCGCATTTTATTAGACTTTAATAGTAAGTTATAAAAAATGTTTCTTCTTTATGTGTGTGTGTAAAATCCCATTTTTTCAGGAAAAATACCTATGTGGATAAACTTAAAAACTTATTTAAATATAAAATTTGATCCAAATCATTAGAGCTGTTTTCGAGAAAACTATTGGACATAAAACTATCAAATACGAGACAAATATTAGAAAATAGAAATATGTTTTTTCTTAAATTTTAACAAGGATTTTAATTAAATAGAAATTAAGCAGTATTTTAACATTTTTTTTTCATAATAACTTTCAAAAATATTATAACACAAAAATTGTTTTTCTATTATCTGAAAATTCAAAAAGTTATTTTGTTATGATGCTAAATTAGTTGTAAATATTTTTCTATATTTTAACATTTTTTCAAAGACATTTTAATTATACTTTATAAAAGTACTTTTCATTATTTTAATTTCATTCAAATCATTCCTTGTTGCTATAAATATTTCATACAGTTCACTGTCTTATAGAAAGAAAAAAAATAAAAGATTTTTTTTTCAATTTATTTATTTTCAAATTCTAACTCTCCAACATGGAACTAAGCTTAGTGTTCCTAAGTGCTTAGAAGATTTCGAATGAATGCTGAAGAAAGCCAATTTTGATTGTCTTTGAAGTTCAAAAATGGCTATTATAGTAATACTGTAGGGTTCGAAATATCTTAATGAGAAATCTTTCCTTCTAGAGTTCCTTACGAATGATAAAGGGTAGGAAAGGATTTATAAAAAAGGTTGACTGCATATTTTCACTTTATACCCTTCCCAGTGCAATATGATAAATGATAAACATAGATAATGACCAATTTTTTTAAATTTCAAGCAATATATATTTTTTCCATTTTAAAAGGTATTGTAATTATATAGGGTGTTCCAAAATTATCTTTACAACTTCAAAAATTCATAACTTTGAACATAAACAAGATATTTACATTCTGTCTTTTGCATGTATTACTGCAATTAATAAAGTTTTTTTTTTTCAATAGGCTGAACAGTTATAAGTGAAGATGTGGACACCACAACAGAAAACTCAATGCGTGTCATGGTTCATAGAGACGAAATCAGATACACAGGTTCAACGGAACTTCAGGACAAAATTCCAAAGAGACCCACCACCCGTGCATGGTACACAAGCTTCATGAGAATCGAATCAGTATTACATAAAAGTGGAGCCGGACGACCCAGCACAAGTCCAGAAAATGTGGAGCGAATACGGCAAACATTCCAGCACAATCCGAAAACTTCAATTCGTCAGGCTTCAAGGCAACTCCAAATGCCTACAACCACAATCCACAGGGTTTTTCATAAACAGTTGTGTCTGTATGCCTATAAGGTACAGTTGCTGCAGACACTGTAACCAATAGATCGACCAAAACGTGTGGAATTTGCCGTAGACATGTTACAACATATTCAGCATGATGAAGATTTCTTGAAAAAGGTGCGTTTCAATGATGACGCTACGTTCCATGTGTCTGGTACAATAAACCGCCACAACATACGAATTTGGGGTTCTGAAACCCCACATGCAGTAGTCGAGCTTCAACGAGACAGCCCAAAGGTTAATGTGTGGTGTGGGCTTATGCACAACAAAATCATTGGTCCTTTCTTCTTCATAGAAAACACAGTTAATGGCTGTGTGTACCTGGATATGCTTCAAAACTTTGCTCTTCCTCAGTTGGAAGAATTACAGCCGATTGTTTACTTCCAACAGGATGGTGCTCCACCACACTGGTAGACAGCAGTTCGGGAACACCTCAACAAAACTTTTCCCAACCGATGGATTGGACGGGGTGGCCCAATTCCATGGTCACCAAGGTCTCTGGACATAACACCCCTCGACTTCTTCTTGTGGGGTTATTTAAAGGACATTGTTTACCGGACACCGGTTAATGACATTGATGACTTGAAACGCCACATTACACAAGCTTTTATTACAATCACAGGCGACATGTTACAGCGTACCTGGCTTGAAATTGATTACAGACTGGAAGTGCTTAGGGCCACCAATGGTGTGCATATTGAAGTATACTAAAAAAACTTTATTAGTTGCAGTAATACATGCAAAAGACAGAATATAAATATCTTGTTTATTTTCAAAGTTATAAATTTTTGAAGTTGTAAAGATAATTTTGGAACACCCTGTATAGAAGCTAAAAATTATTCTATTATCACTAAAGTTTTAGTTATTCACATGATAATACACTCAAGGTTGGGCAGGAAATTATTGTCATATGATAAAGATTTATCATATGACATTATCATTTATCATATATGTTTGATTTTTCTAAATGTTAGTTTTTGCCTTTTTTTTATATATTACATCCAGAGTAGAGAATTAGTACTGAATCAATAGTTTGCAATGAAACAAAGAAAGATCCTGCAAATTCTGCAATGGAACAAAGAGAGATTTGTTTTTCCTAGAACAACTATATTACTTAAATGTCAAGAATTTATCAAGACAAAATTTAAATATAAAGAGGGGAAAATATATCACATCCCATGCTCTTTAATTGTAAGCCAAACAAAAATAAGGAATTGGGTAAAATATAATGCAAAACATTTTTGTTGCCATGATACAAACCATTTAATGATTACTTAAAAAAAGTCACAAGGCAAGACTATTTTTTTAAAATTTATTCCTTTTTGATAACTCATATATTTTGGCATCAATTTCTGAAGACTTTTCAGCCACCAGTTTCATGGAGTTAATTCTTAAAAAATAAGGTACAGCATTTTTTTACAGTCTAACATACATGTTTTGGTATTTCACTTTCAGAAAAAATAAACGAAAATATTTCCAATATATCATTGAAAGAATTAAAGAACAAATTTGACACAAGTTTTAATGCCCTTAAAAATTCAGCTTTAAATGACTGTTCTTGCACTAAAAAGCTGCAATTCGGGAATCTCATGGAAAAAGAATTGCCTCGCAAATCAAAATTGGTCAATCTATACAAAAAAAAAAAAAAAAAAAAAAAAAAAAAA
>JAPMOR010026231.1:40846-89441 GCA_026543865.1 Argiope aurantia
ATCTCCTGATGTATACACAAAAACATGGAAAGCTTATGAATCCAAGAATGAACAGAATATTGTTAATCTTGATATCAATTTTATACATTTCTCTTATATTTTAGTAAAATTTTTGGATAATTTCATTAGCCTGTTGTCTCTAAATAGTTTATACACTATAATTAACAAAATACTCAAAACTTACATTCCAAATATGGGCATATACTACTAGTTTAAGGTTTATAATAAAAAGTAACTTCCACGGTTTAATTTAAAATATCTATTTAAGTCCACAAAGTTTCTAAAAAAAAGTTGTTTTTTTTTCAATAAACAAACAAAAAAAAAAGCAATTTCACATTTAACAAATGTATGTCTCACCCCTACTAATGGCACCATTAGACCTGCAGGCAGTTCATAATAAGGTGGAGCACAAGGGGGTGGCATTGCTGGTTCCATATAATCTGGAGGCATATCTTGAGGTCCCAAACCTGAAATAAACAAATGTTATACCTGTATTAAAGGCATACGAAGTCTGCCACATCCATAATGATAAACATTTCTAAAGATTGATTATTCATCAATTGGAAAAGGATGAAATTTGGAAAAAGAAAATATAAATCAGCCTTAAAAATTATAGTCATATAATCATTTAAAATATGAAAAAGATTAATAGAAATTCTGATAGTAAAAGTGTCAAATTTAATGAAATTTGATTTGAATTTTTTTTTATCAATGTTTTGATTTGAAAGAAGTTTGAAGTTGCCTTTCTGAACAAATTAGATGACAATGGCATCTGGATCAGCAGTTTTTATTGCTTCCCCCCTCCCCTCTTTCTGCATTGATCTATCTAACATTTGGAATGAAGATAGTATTTTGCTTAACTGTTGGCAAAAATGTTATAATTCTTTTCACAGTTCACATTAATAGTTTTGTTTTACATTCTAGTTCCAATTTTACTAATCAGCTTCCACAATGTTCATTGATTTGCAATTTTTGTGTATTTGTTTTACATGAGTTCATATTTTTCCTTCTTTTTCTTCACATGTTTTCTTGTTTACTCTAGTTTATCTTTGACTTTATTTTTTATTCTGTTTTGAACTATACTTTTGCATCTTTTTTATATATAATTTTGCATATTTGTTTCTTATTAATTCTAATTTATTTTTGACTTTTTTTATTTTTGCTGTATTTTTAATTGTATTTTCTTGTTTGTTTGTATATTATTTTGCATATATTTATATATATTTATTTTATTTGTCCTCTTTATACAATCGAATAAAAATAAAGTCAGTTCTGTTTAATTTCCGAGTTGTGGAGATCTCAGGTCCCCACACAACCCATGTCTCTCAAAATCTACTAACTATAATTTTAATTATTTCAAACTATTCTGTTAATAATTTTTTAGAGTCAATTTTCACTACTAATTTTACACTTTTTTTTTTAATGGCCATGGCTCAGAGCCATTTAAAATAATATCTGAAGAGTATTTTTATCTCTAACCTATTAAGAACCTATGTTTCAAGTTTGAAACAAATGATATGCATTTTCTGCATGATGCCTTACATATAAAACTTTGCTTCATATGTAACATATACTTTGGTAAACTATTTCTTTAATGGTTAAAAAAAAAAGCAACAAGACAGATTAATTTTTACTTAGAAATTAATCCATACAAAAAGTAGAAATCTTAATTTTCGTACATTCTTATTAAAAAATAATTTAAGTAAATTGATGTTAAAGAAATATCTAATATAACTTAATTCAGCACCAAAAAATTTTCTAAAGTCTACTTTTGATATAAACATTTGTAAAATATGGAACAATATGTCAATATTTTGCTAACAAATGTAGTAGAGCAAGTAACTTTACATTATACACAGGTGCACAAAAAAATGTACTTGTGGATTCAATTAATTAAAACAAATGTAGAAGAATTAAAAACTAATGGATAAAAAATGATAGATGTGGCAGAAAATGGGATGTACTACAAAATCAAAACACTTACATAGATAACTCATCATACACAAAACCTTATTGAAGTAATCAGAAACTCAATATACTTAGTATGGTAAAAGAAATGGATGATTTTGCTATTTTAATAATGATATAATAGGTCAGGTAGAAGAAAATAAGAGCAGTTTTATCTAGGAAAGGAAACAACACCATTTATTCTAGCTACACTGTTTAACCAATATAAGTAGAAATGAAGACAAAATACACACATTTGCTGTTAGGGATTTTAACTAAAACAACAATAATTGTGATTATGATATTTGCAATTTAAGATCTTTCTAATTTTTTCAACATTAGGATTGCAAAAGATGTAATCAAAATATAGATAAATAATTTTTAGAAAATGGATAAAAACAGTGGTAGTTCATGTAGAGGAAATGTGTGTGTTTGGAAGGGGGGTAAGTACTATATTTTATTGGGGAATATATAGTAAGCTTGCTTTTTCTAATTAATCTTGTACAATTTAATTACTAGTCAATAAAAAATAATAAACTTTTTCACAAGATGTAGATAAGTTTAACAAAGCAATTAACCTCTAATTTTTAACTAGATTTAATTAAAAAATTAAGCTTTAAAATAAACACTTTTATTTATTTCTGTAAAGATTTCATTATACTGTGGCTCAACAATTAAATATAAAACTACAAGCTTAACATAAATACTTATGCCAGGATATTACTTTCAAAATTATTTATGGTACAATATTTTTAATAAATTTTTGTTTATCAACAACCATTTAGCATTTTCTTTTAAATTTACATTTAAATTTCAGGATTGTAGGAAAGAATTGTAGAAGGAAATTGTCTCAACTCTATTTCTAGTTGAACATAAAACATCATGAAAGGAAATAAACATCAAAAAGTGACTGGATAATCCATATATCAATGTTGCAAAGCCAGTATTTTGGCAAAGTTAGAAAATTTCAGCATTTTCTCTGGTGGAACAATGATCCCCCCCATGGACATTTCCCCTCCCCCTGTACTTTGCTCATATTGTCATAGCATTGCACAGTTGTATTTTTTGACAATTTTTTACTAAAAAACTATTAATAATTATCCAATAGATAAACAGGAGATTTTTTAGATAATTTAAGTATACTGACCGATGGGCATGTCTCTAAATGGTCTTGGTGGACCATATGCTGCATGAGGAGGGGGAGGAGGATGATCCATTCCATATTCAGGTGGTTCTGCACCATAACCAGGAGGTGGAAGTCCATAATGTGGTGAATACTCATCCATATAATGAGGTGGCCCTATAGGTGGTCGGCCATTCGGATGTCGACCAGGTATATGATCAGGATGGCCATAGGGAGGTTCATGCATATCTTCGGGAGGATAGTCAAGCATTCGACCTCCAGTTAATGGAGGTTCAGGATCTGAATACATTTAGGAAGAAAGAACAGTACATGTAATACAAATAATATTTAATCGTGCAAGGAGATAATATTTGCATTTTCTTTGGCCATGTGAATTAATAGACTGTATTTTAAAATTACAAAAGACAATTAACACATTTTATTCTAATTATCAAAGAATATATTTTTTTTTTATGCATTTTTCAATTCCTACGGTTAGTTCACATTCTGCCTATACAAATTTATATATCTTGTTCAAATTTTCAATTGTTAATAAAATACTTTTTATTCAACAACTCAACTTCAAATACATTTTTTTTTAACTTATAGTGGATGACACTTCATGTTAATACAGTTTTTTAATTCATTAATTAAATTTAATTAATTTATATTAGTTTTAAATGGGAGAAAAAAATTTTTTGCAATGGCAAAGTTGGTAGAGCGTCGACATAGAATCTTCATTCCTATGGATCAAATCTCGTTGAAACATAAAATTTTTTATTTGATTGTCTAATGAATGAAAACAATAAACTAAACAAAAAAACTGGATTAGAATCAAGCCAATATCAATGCAATTCCCTGCCAAACGCAGCTACAGTACTGCTGAACGAAAAATGTTACCATTAATACTATCATAGGCATCAACTGTACATAAGATGCAAGGTAGCACTGTAGATTATGCAGTAATATATCTTTGCAGCAGGCCAAGCAAATGTCACCTTGAGTCGTGCAAAATCATCAGATGGACTATTAATTGAAGAACTGAACTGCTTGAAACTCACAGGAAAAATTCCTTGCAATAATGAAGCATTGCAAGAGATGGATAGAATGAGAAATTATAGACCACCATCAGCTTAATAAATTAGAAACAAAAAACAATAGAAAGCGAATAAATAGTAACAAACAAAAATAATAGTCCAACACCATATATAGAAAGGAAAATGATTATTGCAAAGAAATTCGTTTTCTCTTTTGTCACTTAATATTGTGATTCTGTCATATGTATACACATATTTATATTAATTGTAATTATTTAATAAAAAGCAACTAAAATAAAAAATTTCTTTGTTGACATAAGTAGGAACTGACTTTCAAAAAATTTTTTTATATTACTTGTTTTTTTAATACATCGTTCCTTTCTCTTTAAACATAAGAAACTATTATATATAAAAATGATTTTAATTTATATTAATGATGAAAATGGTGATCAGTCAGAAAAAATACATTCAAATAGCTTTAATTACATATTAAATGCTTTGCTGTTTTACAGATTAAAATTTAAAATTGGGATAGACAGATCAGAATTTACTTTAGTAAGCATATTTACAAAAGTATTTAACTTAAAAGCAATTAGATTTAAAAACATATAAAATAAATTGTAAACACAGGTTTCACTTAAATGAATGGCATTAGCAAGTTGGAAATTCAAGGTAAGTTAAGCACATTATTTGACTTAAAACTAAATTAAATTATATATTTATTCAAAATATTGCAAAAGTAATTTTCAATATAATTTTGAAAAAAATACAGTTATAGTTACTGCAACATACTGGGTAATTTAATTAATCATAGAATATATATATATATAAGAAACAATTTGCATTTTTAAATAACAATAAAAATTTTGCTTTTAATTCACCAGATAGGATATTTGAAAGAAAAATTATTTGTATTTTCTCTTCGTCATATTTTTCAAGATTTAAATTTAAAGAGTTGTAATTAGCAATGCTTACTTTCTAGGATGGCCATCATTTCTGCTATTTGAATTTCCCAGATTTTTTTTCCAGGTTTTTCACGAAATTTCCCTGACTTTTTTCAGATGTATCTAATATCCTCAGAATGATATCTTTATTTTATTTTCTTTAATTATTGTACAATATGTTTTAACTGAATTTGAAAAAAATTATTCTACTCTTTTAATTAAAATCAGTGTAAAATAAAATTTTATACTCAGAAAAAAAAATAACTTTTTACAAATATATTAACAAAGACTAGAAGACACATGCCCATCTAAAGAGACTTTCAGCCAATGAGTCATATCTCAGAATTGTTTGTATATTCTTTACAAAAAATGCAGTACAAAAGCATATACACACTGTTAAAGTGATTAAGAATGAAAAGATTTATTTCCTTTCAGTTAGTTCTCCTCTATCCATACTGTTTACCAATATGCAAATCAGGTCTGAACAATAATTTTAATTACAGAAAAAAAAATCATTTTAGAAATACAAAATGAAATCTCTGAATCTAAATGAGAAATTTTCTTTAATGATATTAAAATTGCATTGACTTTCAGCACAACTATAAAAAAATAAAAAAACCTCTGAATGATTAACCTGCAAAATCATGAAAACAATTGAAAATTGGTCAATATCAATTTAATTAAAATAAATTGTAATAATGAATGTATAATTCATCTTTCAATTTCATAACACCTGATATGATTGATTTGATATTCGAAGAATATATATCCTGATAAATAAAAAGACCCATTAAAACTTAGTTAGCATTAGCAAGCTTTAGTTAGACTACATTTTTCCATAGTATACAAACTTATTTTTGCTAATTATGTCACTAACTTGACATTGTGAAATAAAAAACAAAAACTAACTTTCCATGGAAATTTTATATGTTTATATATACAGAGTGTTGCCGAATTCGACCAATTAATTCAGAGGAATGATAGTAAGCATCAAGATAATAAAGAATCACCATACAATATGGGGTTCGAAACGACGTTTAATTGGTGAAAATCACAAAAATATAGAGAGTCGGAGAACTGTCGGAAACTGCAAAAAATTAATATAAAAAATAACCAATGGTGTTTAAACTATGAATTTTTTTAAAGTGAAAGCATATTCTTAAAATATTTTCTTAATGCTAGTAACATGCGGATTTGATGATCTAGGGATTAGTAAATTACTGAAAACGAAAAAGTAGTTTAGAACCCATATTTGCAAAAATATTACAACCTGAAGAAAAATAAAAGCTTGAAAATATAAGGAATTTTATATTCTATAATTTGATATAAGCATGTAATGTGAAAACTGGGGAGTTTTAAAGATATTGAAGAAAAACTAAAATAGAAAACAGAAGACATTGCTGTAACATCAGTACCGATGTTGACAGAGTGTTTTCAAATTCAAAAGACAAATACAGAAAAAGGATAATAAGCAGTAAGTAGATGAAAAATTACCAGAAAACAGGTGGCGTTTTTCAATGAAAATCACAAATCGGGTGAAGTTCACACGCTGGATGCTTGATGCGACATAAGAAGATGTCCACTTTTCTGCTAGAATTTAATTCTAAGATGAAGCTTATTTTACAAGATAAGATCTCTTCAACACGCACAATGCGAATATTCAGTCATTTGAAAATCCCCACATCACTATCTCGTAGAACATAAAACACAAGTTTGATATTAACATCTGGGCAGAGTCATCTATCTGGACCGTATCTTTTGCCCAAATGCCTCAGTGGCAAAAAGTACCTTGTTTTCTTCCAGCATGTTCTTTCAAATTTACTGCAGGGAACACCGACAATTTAGTTAATGCATGATAGAGCATCAGCACATTTTAGTTACATTCAACAAAATCTGACTTTTTTGCAAATGAAGTATAACGAAGATTAATTCTATAATGCTCATTAATGAATACTTGCTTGCTGCTTTTATTTTTCTTGAATGCATGAAAAATTTACGTACGAGAAGGCTTCTTCCCAATTACCTTGTTCTTAATCCTCGCATTGATAGAGTCATTCTCTTTGCCAGACTCATTGCCTTTTAGACGTCTGTTTTTGTGATTTTCACTTAAACATTACCGTCGACCCACGTTTTCTAGTAATTTTTCATCTACTTAAGGCCTATTATTCTTTCTGTGAATTTGTCTTTCGAATTTCACAACGCTCTCTGCAAACATCAGTACTTATGTTGCAGCCATGTTTTCTGGATGTAGAAACATCCAGAAATCCATTTTAGTTTTTCTTGAATATCTTAAAAACTCACCGGTTCTCACACTACACGCTGATATAAAATTATAGGCTCAAAAATTCCTTACATTTTGAAGCTTTTATTTTTCTTCAAATTTTAATATTTTCGCAAATATTTGTTCTTAACTACTTTTTCGTTTCAGTAATTTACTACCCCCTAGATCATCAAATCCGCATGTTACCAGCATGAAAAAATAAACTTTCAAGAATGTGTTTTCACTTAAAAAAAATTCGTAGTTGAAATACCATGTTATTTTTCATTAATTTTTTAGTTTCCAATAATTTCCCGACTCCCTATATTTTTGCGATTTTAACCAATTAAACATCATTTGGGACCCCATGTTGCATGGTGATTCTTTATCCTCCTGATGCCTATTATTACCCTCTGAATTTGTCGGTCGAATTTGGTAACACCCTGTATATATATGCAATGAATTAGATATGGAGATTTATTTATTATTGAAAAAAAATAGGATAGAGAAATAAATTTTTAGATAATTATATAGAATATAAAAATAAGGCAAATACAAAACTTGTTCATAAATACAAAAACAGCACAATTTGAATTTAAATCTATTATAACCTAGATGCACAAGAGTTGTTCTTCAGAATTGAATTAACTTCCCAAATATAGCATTGACAACACTACATCTCCCAGAATTCGGTTTTCCGATCGGCTGGCTACCCTGCATTCGATTCATTTTAATTTACCATAAATAATATTTTGCCATGCAACAGTGAAAAATAATATCTTAAATTTTTTTGAATAGATATCTCGGCCACTTTTTTCTCAAACTAAAGTAAGTAAAGAAATTTCAAATGCATTTGATAATAATTATAAAATTACATTTAAAATGAAGCATCCTTAACATTAAGAAAAATAAGAAAATATCAATGTACATCTACCGGACGGATGTACATCATTGTTTCTCATTTCAGGTGGTATTCTATCATCATTATGCATAGTAGGTTCTGGTTCAATTCTGGATTCTGCTTCCTTTTTTTCAGATTCCTCAACTTCTCCCTGTTGCACTGATGCTTCTTCAGTAGAGGGATTTCCAGAATCCGTAGTCTCCTAAAATGAAAATAGAATAGACTATTTAAAAATATTTGGAACATAAATCATTCTTTCATATTCATCTTCTGGACTGTAAGCTAATTAAGAAGCAGGATGTTTCTTAGCATCCTGTACATAATCTCTATTAATACAAAAAGAGCAAATATGAGTGAAAAACAAAGTTTGTAAGCTTATCTATAAAATGAATGGATAGACTTTGAGTTATCAACTTCGGCAAAAACATACTTTAAACTTTTATAATTTAAATCATTAAAAATTAAGTTTATATTAAATATAATTTTTTTAAGAAATACAATTTTTAAAGAAAAATTATCTTTTTAATTTCCACATTAATTGTTATGCATTTTTTAAAAATTATTTTATGCACTGCTGGTAAAAATATTTTTCGATACTGCAATAAATTCAAACCATTTTCATTATCAGCATGTCATTTTCTTTTCTTAAATAAAGTATTAAAGTAGTCAAAATTTCCTTTCTATGTATTTTTTATTAATCTTAAATAAAGTATCTTTTCTTGGTTAATGTGATGATAATAGCTTTCTACTCTCATTTATTTAAGTTTAGAAGGATTATATAAACAAAGCCCTCTTAGATGCATATTAAGTATTAACTGTCTTTAGTAACTGGTTGGTATACCAAAAAATATTAGTTATCTTTACTTTCAATTGTCTTTTATAATGTAGAATTTAATGTTCATGTTTCCCTAAAGAAAATATATTTAAGCATCTATTATGATATATTAAAACCATGTTACTTTAATAGTCTTATTCGTTTTTGTGTACTATGATATAATCCAATTTAAGATATGGTAAGATGTGCTAAAATAATGAAAAAACAATAAAAAATTTTAATATTAGATTCAACAGCGCATTTTTACAGAAGAAATAAGAAAGGGCTTTCAGGACTTTGTAAGAAAATGCAGTTTCTTGTAGGACGGAAAGGACATTCATGTTTTTATCCGAATGTTATATTTTATTTATAACCATTGAGAAGATTCTTGCTTACAATAAATAGAAATGGTGTAATGAAACTAAAATAATAATTAAAGCTTAAAACAAGATTGCCACTCAAATCTGGAAGAAAGAAAAAATCCCAGCACATATATTCAAAATAAAAGGAAATGCTAGAATAGCAATAATGTGCTAGTTATAATGCAATATGCTTTTAAGGAGTGGAAAAAGCAGGAAAAGGAAGCAACAATTTAACATGATTTGAAATAATCTATACTTATAATAAAGCTCAATGTGTGTGTGTGTGCGCAGGTGCTCTACAGGCCAGACAATTCAACCTACAGCTACCAAATTTGGCACATGTATACCTTGCAGATCGGAAATGTCCACCTGGGTTTTATTTTTTTTGAATTTTTAATTAGAATTTTATTTAATTAAAAATTAAGCGAAATTTTGGTGTGTTTCTGCTATAACTTCCGAAAATACTTTAAAAAAATACTTTTTACATGAAGTTAACGATCAAAAATTTATCTTTTAAATGATACCAATGTTTTAACCTTAAAATTAAATTTCTATTTTTAATGAATTTTTTTAATAGATATTTTTTTAATATAGCACGTTTTTTTAATATAGCACATTTTGCATTCATGGGAAAAAATTATCTTTTTTCAAAGTGTTGCATCACATTGATTAATGTTCCAATTAAAAATAAATTAAATCTTTTTGGAAATGAAATCTGCAAAAATATAATTTTCGGCATGTGTCTGTAGGAAATGAAACAAATGTGAAATATTATTTTTTCTAAAAAATAAATACAAGAAAAATTATTTTATGATCTTTTACACTCTCTATATTATTACACTCTCTATATTTCTCAGAATATGATACCTTACTGCATTAAATTTAGACTTCATAATTTTTGAAATATATTTATAGGTCGGGACAAAATATTGATTTCATTTCAATCCTTTTAAAAGCAAAACGAAAAACTGATATTTATGCTAAATCTGAGAAATTTTTGTTGAATTATTGTTTGAGATATTACATAAATTATGAAAAATATTTTGTAGTTCACATAAGACTTAAATACAGAGCGATTCTGTTTTCAATACTCATATTCAATAATAATAATAATAAATAAATAACAATAAAGATGATAAATAAAATAAAACGCTTGGTTTTATTAAAAAATATCTTTATATTAATTGCAATTTCATCATTTCCACTTTAAACTAAATTTGAAGTTTTACCGAAAATGACAAATTAGCAATTCTAACTATCTAAACAACAGTATAAGTTTGGTATAACTATCAAAATTTGAAGATTAAAAATGTTTTGTTTGAAAATCTATTAAGAGACCAACCAGTTACTTAAAATATTTAATTGAAACTTGTAGCGAGCGGTAATACTGGCGAACCGGCTGATTGCCAAAGGCGGCTTGTAGCATATAAAAATAAGTTTTATATTTACATACAAGAAAAAGAAATTAACTTAAAAGCATTTTTTAATTTATCTTTATTTATTATCTAGAATTTAGCAAGACAAAATTTACATATTGAGAGGGAAAAATATATTACCTCTCATGCTCTTTAATTGTAAGTCAAACAAAAGTAAAGATTTGGCTAAAATAAAAAGCAAAACTTTTTGTTACCACTATACAAACCATTTAATGATTACTTTAAAAAGTTACAAAGCAAGACTTTTTAAAAATTTATTTATTCCTTTTTGACAACTCATATGTTTGGGATCAATTTCTGAAGACTTTTCTGCCATCAGTTTCATGGAGTTAATTCTTAAAAAATAAGGTACAGCATTTTTGCACAGCCTAACACGCATTTTTTAGTATTTCACTTTCAGTAAAAATAAGTGAAAATATTTCCAATATATCATTAAAAGAATTAAAGAACGAATACGACACAAATTTTTTTTATTGTCCTTAAATTTCAGCTTTAAATGACTGTTCTTGCAATAAAAAGTTGCAATTCGGGAATCTCATGGAAAAAGAACTGTCTTGCAAATTGAAACTGGACCAATCTATACAGAAAAAAAAAAAAAGAAGAAGAAAAACAGTGGAAAGAGTAGAAAAGTGGTGACTTCCCATATTACACACTCACGAATGATTGTGGTCCATGTTTGGAAGCTATCACTATTATTTTTTATTCTTCTCTTGATTTCTTCTTCAGATTTTAAGAAATCTTCATAGATCGGTATTTTTTAGATGGGAAAAAAACAACTAAGAAATTTAAAATCCCCTGTATTTTTTCCAGTTTTATGAAAATTTTTCAAATTCTCTGTATTTTTCCAGTTTTATGAAAAATTTTCAATGTTCCCTGCATTTCCCCAGTTTTTTAGACAATTTATTAATTTTCCATGTTTTTTCTGGAGTAGCAACCCTGTGTTAAAATTAGATTAAAGGGATAATCTTAAATATCCAGCTATATATATTGAGTTTAATTAAAATATTGCACATTTAATAATCCTAGCAATCAGTTGATCAAAAAAAGATTATTGATAATATAATTAAAATGCATAGAAAACTATAAGATTTTACGAATTAGTTACTTGTAGCTTGTGATCCTGTGGTTGGGCAGCTGGTAGACTAGACTGGTCAAAGGCTACAGGAGGTGGTTGCATGTATGGAGCCGCTACTGCTTGCTGTACTGGCATCATGGGGTTGGCAGGGGACTGGAATGCATATGGAACAGGCATCTTCAAAATGAGAAAAGTAGATAATACTTAAATGAAAAACAAAAAACAAAGGGGGAATAATAAACTGAAAGCAAAACTTGGTCCATAGTGGTGGAGCAGAGTGGGTTTTTTTAAGCTTTAATTGCAAAGAACAAAGGTCCTGAAAAAATATAGGAACACAATGAGACATGAAATAGGTCATTCCAATAACTTATAATTATTTATGACAAAAACTTAGCCAATTCGAGTTTGATTCCAATAATTCCTTCAGAATAATTGTCAATACTATATGAAATCCAATCCCAATAACAGTATATTGGGCAAAGTTTTACACATACAAAACTGAAATTTTAAAGATACTAATCACATAGCAATTTTAAAACTCATAAAGTCAAAAAATTCTACAGAATTAGAACAAAAATTTAGGGAATTAAGAGGGGGGAGAGAGAGAGAGAAGAAGAAGAAAAAAAAGCACAAAATAGTTTTAACACTTCAATAAAACAACAGCATTCACCAAATGAAATATAAACAATAGTGAGGAATAATACAATCGGATTCAGCCATAAGAAATATGGAATTTCACAAGAGATTCTCAACAAACTTTTATAAACAGAAGAAATTTTTTTTTTTTCAGATATAAATATTTTTTAGAAGCAAAAAAAACTTCCTTTAATTTCTGTCAATGTAAAGTTAAGAAAGAAAGTTTTGGAATTTTTGAGATATTTCTAATATGAGATGATCCTTTGATAGCTGAATCAAAGTTATTAAAAAAGGGCAGGAAACTAAAAATCAAAAATATTAGAAATCCACAATGCAATAATATTCTATTCAATATAAAAACAAGAAGGAAAACAGGAACAGAAATCAGAATGGTTGAATAGAAATGTGACAAAACAGTTTCATATCAAAGACAAAAACTGTCAATATATATATATATATATATATATATATATATACATGTATGTAAGAAAAAGAAACATTTTCAAAATTCAGAATTATTATTAAGAAAATGAAGTAACACATATTTATAAAAATAATTCATTTGGTTCTTCAAGCAGCAAGAAAAAAAGGAATTTTAAACAAAAAGAAAAAATTATTTCTTAATTAAAAAAGAAATGAGAGATGGAACAGATTTAGAAAAAAATAAAAAGCAGGATTAAAATCGATATGAAAAATCCAATAGTCAAAATAAAGCTCAAAAGACACTTCCAAGGCACAAAAGGCATTTCCAAGTCTATATGATACAAACCAAACATAACAAAAAATATCAAATGTCTTTTAGATAAAAGAAATTTTCAGAAATATATTGAAAAGAATAATGTATCTGATTGGTTAACAAAAACCATAACATATCTACAAATAAAAAAATAAAACTTTTACTACAAAGCTTTAAAGCTTTTTTTTTTTTAACTACAAAGCTTTTAAAACTTGATACATTTCATTGGATCTCAAAAAGGAAGGGAAGGGGGTGGGACTACTGACAATAAATGAAAAAGGTAACATAGTGCAAGAAAAAGAATATTAATGAAAATTTCATGCAATAATATGAGTAGTAAAAAAAAAAACTTTTGCAACAATTATTATATATATATATAAGCTATTTTAATTTTTAAAAAAATAATTTTATTTTATTTTTAAACAAATACAACACTACAACAAAAAAGAACATGATTTACAATAATCTAAGCAATTATGATTAATAAAGCAAAATAAAAGATTAATAAAAAAAATTAGCACTAAAAATAAACATTCACTCAACACAAAAATAAAAGAAGATTAAAATAACAAATATATAAAACAAAAGATAATGAAAAAAATTAATTAATACCTGCATTTGATGCATCTGGCCAGTAAGATGTGTTACAAAATCTTGGTGCTGCTTTTGAAGTAAAGCATATTGAGTCTGTATGGCAGTAGTGATTGGTGTGATCAAAGTAGCATATTCCGCTATTAACCCAGCCTAGTGGGGGGGGGGTACAGTGATTAATAACATACAATCAAATTATAAATGGAAATATAAGATTCATATAAAAGGATGGCAACATAAGAATTTTCTAACTGGGATTATAATGTTTCAAGTATTCAAATCATTACTATTAAAGGCATGTCACAGGACTAGTGCTGCTGGATTAGCTTAGCAGAACATCTCTGTAAATGGCTCATGGCAGCTGGACAGAAATATGAGACATCAATGGTGCATACTGTTTTGTAGAAATATATTCTCAGAGATTATAAGAGCAAGTAATAAAAATGAAATGCTCACATGGGAAAAGGCAAAAAGCAGATTCCAAAAACTTCAAGGTTATGAACTCCCTCTCACATTTAAAAATAAAAAAAAATTAAAACTGTAGTGAAAATTTGAGGATAACAAGTAGATTTTTTTTTTTTGAAATATTACAGTTAATTTCCTCTTGCTCTCTGATTCTATACTCTACTACATTTCAGATTTTGTTCTGAAACAAGACTTTGCCAGTGAAAAAGATTTTTTTTTTTTTCACGAATTACATAAATTTCTAATCACAATTTTATGACAGCATTTGATAAACATTTATGCTACAAAAAAGCTGATAACATGCCTAACATAAAATTAAAAAAAAATGATATAGGTTATGCAGGTTTCTAATGCTCATACTCCATTAATGTAACTGAAGGATTCTTGCGTATTGAAACACTAATGTAATATATATCCTATGTTTCTAAAAGTTTGAATGCATTTAGGTTTTATTATCTGTAAGTATAATTATTCCAGTGTTTCAAACAAGCAACAAATGCCATTAATCATAAATATTTTAAGCTCATTAGCTTTCGACATTTTTTTAAAGTACTAAAATTAGGCAGCAGTAATCTGCAGTAACTGATGATTTTTAATTAGCTTCAGACGAGTAGCAGCATAAATTGCATTGCAAATTATAACACCATATTCTAAGTCGAAAATTCAAAAACAAAATGGAGATATAATTATAAAATAATACAAACTTTGACATTAAAAAAAATGCTGGGTAAAAATAGTGCATATTTTATTGTGCAAACAATATACATTAAATTACTGTTTGGGTAGATTTTTTTTTTCTTTACTCCAAATGTTTTATTACATAATATATCTAATTTTTGAGAAGAAACTGTGCATGCAACATCTGTAATGAGCAGTGGTATAAACTATTTAAATAAAAGAAGAGTACAGGCAGGATTGCCACTCAAATCTGAAAGAAAAATTCTCTATGTTTTCTCTGTACGTACATGCAATATAAGAGGAAATAGATGAACAGAACTTATTTGCTAGTTATAATGGAATAAAAGTAGTTTTAGTCACCATAGTTTTAATGAGGGGGAAAAAAAGGGAAGGAAACAACTATTTAACATTACTCAAAATAATAATATATTAAAAGAATGTTCATGTCTATATACAGAAAATAAAATTTCTCTTTATTTATTGCCTAGAATTTAGCAAGACAAAATTTGCATATGGGGAGGGATACTGATAATCTCTAATGCTCTTTAATCGTAAGTCATACAAAATTAAGGAATCAGATGAAATAAAATATAAAATAACATTTTTACTATCATGATACAAACCATTTAATGATTACTTAACAAAAAACATCACGAAGCAAGAATACATTTTTATTTTTATTTATTCATTTTTTTTTTTTTTGTCAATTCATATATTTGAGCATCAATTTCTACAACTTCTGCATATCTTCCATTCATAAGTTTAATTTTCTTTTCTCTTGCAACAATTTCAATTGCTATGCTGCTTTGCATTTGTTGAACTCCTTTTCCTTTCCCTGAATTTTTTTTTTCCTGTTCATCTAACGCTTCATAATACCTTGCATATTCATCATTTAGCATACTGAAGCAAATCTTTTGAAATCGGAGTATTTAAAACAACTCCATAAAAGTTTAGGAGTAAAGAATCTTCTTTCAGATTTTCATCAGGCATACCTTTATTGACATTAACTTCTTTTTCCATAATCATATTGTCATGTGACAACGAAAAAAATTTTACAATTTCCCCCTTTTTTTTAATATATAATATTTTTCGCAAACATAAAACACTCTACTAAAGACAAACATAAAAAAATACTACATCTTTTTTTCAGAGTTTCAGTAACTCCACTAATAATCAAATAACTTGCAGTCACTAATCCAATAAAAGTAATTTTTTCTCAGTTTCAGAGTTTTAGCATCATCAAGCATGATGATGCTATCAAAAATAAGCTCTCGTGTGTTTGACAATCTTTTTCATTAACTGTTTAACAAGCATGAAAAGATTTGCATATAAGAAAGGCACTATTCATCCAGATGTAAGAATTTTTTAAAGAAATGGTTGAGGATATTAGCAATATAAGAGTAGCTAACTTAACTAGAATTCTGAGTAGCATTTATCATACTATCACTTGTGGCAGACCCAAACAAAAAAAAAAAAAAAAAAAAAATTTTTCATGAAATCTATGTATATCTTTACACTGTCAAAAACTTTTAAAGCATGCTTGCAATGACATCTTCTAACCAACGGACAGAATGAAACTTCAACAAAAACTCAAAAACTATAATTTTCAAAAAAACGGCATATTTAGCTGCACTATTTTTTAATAGTCTATACTTTGCTCTAAGAGTAATTGGTATTTTCCATTGAGTAGATGTCCATACTGAAATGGTCCATGAATTATGTGTAGTCCAAAAAGACCTAGATCTAAAATTTTATAATCATTTTCGCATAACTGTTCTTCTTTGACATGTTTTAAATTTTTCAATTTACATTTGGTCCATCCATACTAATTTGTAAAATTAACTGTATGCAGAAAACTTTACATAATTTCTTTAATATTCTGAAACAGTTCTTGAGCATTGATATGCCTTATAAATACTGAATTCCGATATCTTGTGGAAACTCTTATTGGCTGATTCTTACCAATATCTTACTATAAGATGTATTTGGCATTTTTATGAAATGCAGTTCAAAGCTTCATCAGAACATATTAATTTTTTTTTTTTATGATTTAAGCATTTCAAAAGAGATTGTTGTAAAAATGGAGCTCATTCATAACAAAAATATATAACATTTCTGTAAGACTTCACATATATTTTTTGACTATTTCACTATCAATGAATATATGTGAAAATATTTTCAATATATCATTGAATGCATTAAAGATTGAATGTGTTGCAACAAGTTTTAATGAACATAATCATGTATTCTAAATTACTTTTCTTGAACTAAAATCTTTGAAATCAGCTTATTTTCGGACATAAAATATGAAGTTTTCAGACTTGACATGTCACCCTTCCTTGTAATCCTTTCAGATACCAAGTCCAATATCAATAAAAAATATTTTGAATTGGCATGTAATTATATATTTTTTCCTCTTTTGGCATGTCTAGTAAAAGCGCTTGTTTTCCAATATTACTTAAGCTTATTTTTTCTTACAAAGCGAGCAATATGCAGCAAACGGATTTCGTGAAGCTTCTCTAGCCCATTCAGCAAAGTTAGAATTAATATTGTTACGAAATTTCCGGGTTCGTTTGGATAGTGGAAGTTATATGGTGTGAAGAACGCTCAATCAGCAGGCGGCAGTAGAAGGAAAAAAAAAAAAAACAACGACGTCTATTTACACGAAGACAGAACAGGACAGAACAAAGACGACAACTATATACAGCATAGAGAAGACAATTATCTTCAGCCGAGACGCGCACACAGCAGCACACAAAACTCTACTGCAGACAGTAGCGCGCAGCTTAGTTCAGCACTAGTTTGACTCCGTCGTTGCTCTGCTAATCACTGGAAGACTCGTTCTTTACCGTCGATTCCAACTACTCTCCTCTGGCGGCTGCAGCCTCCTTTTATAGGTCTCAGGAGGCGGGACTAGAAGCCTCTCAACCAACCAGGAACTTTCGAGGCGTATCTCGGTTCCTAATGGACGGATCGGTAAAATTCTCGATGTTTCGGGTATAATCTATTTTGGCGCCAAAGTCGCCAAGCTTTGGGACCTTCGACGCGACAGCCGGACTCCATCCAATACTGATGACTGTAAAACAATCGTTCTGATGATGGAACCAACTATGCTGGGAAGCAGCATCACAGATTCATAACATTTTTATATGTCCAATTCCTTATTAAATGCAGATTTATTTTGTGCAGCTCATGGTTAAAACTTTTAATCTACTCTGAAAAAGCTAACAATTTCTCAAACAATAATCAAATCATTCAATAAACTCATGTGTGAGTAATTAAATACTACAGCAATGTTTCACAGATTGAATGTCACAGATCTCCCCATCAAACAAATTTATTCTATTCTCTCGTACAGTCATTGCACATCCTCATTACTGCAATCCAGGAATCTCATCGAAAGAGAACAGTCTCTGAAATCGAAATTAAATTTATCCATACAAAAAAATAAAGGGGGGGGACAAATAAAAAAAAGACAAAAGTTTCCGAGATAACACAGTTGTTTCGCTTTTAGTTTTGATGCTATGATCTTTTATTCTTGCAATGTTCAGACATCAGAATGTTTTAGATGGGGAAAAAAATTAAGAAACTTAAAATTCCATGTACTTTCCTGTTCTTTATCAATATTTTAAAATTTCCCTGTTTTTTTATATGATTTTTGAGTTCCTTGCATTTTTCAGGTGTCATGGCAACCCTGACTGGATTTTATTAACTACAAAAGCAGAAGTTTAGTAATAGTTTATACAACAAAAAAATACTAAAAGCATAGTTAGCTAACAAGTCAAAAGACAGCACTGATTCAATATGTTTGTTTAAATTGTCACGACAGTGCATTTGTCTCCAAACAATTGCTTACATTTCATTTAGATTATAGAAAAGGAAAAAAAAAAAAAAAAAAATCCACAAAAATAAATGAGAATTTTTTTAACTATTATTTTTGATATGCTTGTTTAAAACTGAATACATTTTTTGAACAACAGATGCCATCTTTGAAATATGTAATAAAAAAATAAGAATCCTTTATAATTATAGCTTATGGAAGCATTTTTTAAATACTTTTTGCATTATAATGAAAATTTACCATCGTAGTTATACATTAAGGAGCAGCAAAATAAATAAATAGATAAAATAAATCCATTTTTCAAGTATTAAATTTTAATATGGCTAAAAAAAGTTTATTTGCCCTCTAATTAAAGGGAAAATAAACAAATTATTCCTTAAAAATTTAATTTTTGCAAAATGTCTACAATTTTTTTTTGGGGGGGGGGGGGGGAAACACAAATAAAAAAAATTATCAAAATTTATCATTACATTAAAATTATATAAGCAATAATTATTAGTTTCTAAAATTATCTAAGTACCTCATTTTAGCTGTTTGATGACAATTATATTTAAAAGTCATGCATTATATTTTAACTAGTGCAAAAGATCTGAAGTTTGAAAATGTATATGAAAAATTGAGAATTTTA
This sequence comes from Argiope aurantia, assembly GCA_026543865.1. NCBI lineage: Eukaryota > Metazoa > Arthropoda > Arachnida > Araneae > Araneidae > Argiope > Argiope aurantia. Next base: position 60,318 of record JAPMOR010026231.1, read on the forward strand.
TTAAATTTAAGAGGTATACATTTCAAAAAAAGATAGTACAAATGTATTTTGCAAATATTTGTGGCAAGCAGTTTCATAAAAAATGCTGACTTTCTCTTTTTAAAAAAAAATTTTGAAAAAATTACAACAATATGATGTATCAAACTAATTAATTTCTCATGCTTAATATTAATTTAAGATTATAGAGCATTTTGTTGAATATATGAGAAAATTTAAACTAATAGAAAAATTTTTTAAAAATGTAAAAAGAAAATATTAGCAATAATAGCCATTTCATGTCCATATTAAATATTCATAATATTTAAAAAAAATTTTTAAAAAAAATGTCTAACAGAAATAATAGCAATAATATCCAATACTTAATAATTTAACAAAAAGATCTCCAAAAAGAGGGAATAAATATTTTTTTTTGTAAAATATTTAATTAATTAATTGTTTTCAAATTATAATGATTCAATATTTTACAACCAGTTTTGAATATTAATACTCAAAATTCTTACTTTTGCTTTCATAACACGAGGTATGATTGATTTGACGTTTGAAGGAAGAAAAGGGAAAGGAGATTAGCTCCATATATATTTTTAAATAAAAGAAATTCATTAAAGCTTGAAATCATAACAATAACAGGAACTGGGCTTTGGATATTAGTCAATGATGGAAAAGTAGCAAAGTAATAGATATTAGGACTCAGAAAACAAAATCAAAATATTCACAAAACATTCTTTAATTATTTCCAATTAAATGGAAGTGAATAATTAATAAGTCATTATTTATACTTCAATTTAAAAGAAAAATGGCTTAAACATATGCTTTAAGTATAGGTTCAAAAATAGACATAATTTATGGAAAGTTTATTGCATAAATTATGATATTATGCTCATAATAAAAAATAATTTGTATGAATGCACAACTTAATTCCAACATTTAGGCCCATTGCACAAACTGGAAATTTAAAAAAAGGAACTTCATAATTTTCTGTTGATTAGAAAGAAAATACAACTTTCAAGTTCTATTAGAATTTGATACTTAAAAGTATCAATTCTTTTTTTAGTTCACCATATTGTACATATCAAATATAAAAGAGGGGGAAGATTTTACCTGATAAGCAGCCAATGATGCAGCAGGATTTTGTAATTGCTAAAAATAAAATTTAAAATACTTTTAATTTATGAGTAAAACGACTATTGCATTATTACATTTTTAAATGGCAAAAGATAAAATTACTTACGTCTAAAATTTGCTGTGAGAAATATTTATTTGTCTCCCATAATTTGTGCAACTAAAGAGGAAAGATATAGTTAACAATGTTTGATTTACTAAAAGCAATATAAACAAACTCATATTTTCTCAATAAAAAACAGAATCTGATGTTTTTCTATTAAGAGACCAAAAGTTGTTACTGTGAAAAGTTACTTTTTTGTTAACAGTAGAAACTACCAAACTATACCAAATAAAACAACTTTAAGCAACGAAGTTGAAGAAAAATTTAATAAAGTATTCACTAATTTTGGTGCAATTTGGATGCAATCAACTTAATGGGAAAGTAAGCCTAAATTTTTCAATAATTTTAGAAGAAGAAAAGCTAAAGATCACCTTTGAAAGCTTCTGCTGTTTATCTACATCAACTCCTATGCTTGTGGAACAGAATATAGGCACAACAGCACTTTCTAATATTTTTTTCAAATCATCTGCATTCTTACGGAAGCTACGAATAAGAAAAATTATGTATTTATGTATATGCAATGTATTTTGTTATTAAATAGAGCAATGTATAAGAGAAAGCAAGAAATATGTTTCTAATCTTAATGTAGCTGGGGGGGGGGGAATTTCCATCTCTATTAAGTATTCATTTGAAAAAAAAATGCTTTGCAAAATTTGAATCTGAATGTATTTTATGAAATCAATTAAATAAAATTATACAATAAAACATTATATCACTTTCTTTGTCTAAATTAGAGCTTCAATTTTTACCACTTATTCTCTTTAAGAAAAAAAATTTTAATAATGTCATTTTGACCCAAAACATTTTTCCAGAATTAGTGAGTAGATCAAAAAATAAAGCATTAATTAATGTAGCATTAATTAAAATAAGTAGCAAAGCATTAATTAAAATAAGTAGGTTTTAATAGATTTTAACTCAAAAGAATATTTTCCTAAATATAAAAGCCCTATGACGATTTCGCACCCTCCCCCTTTCCAGTATTGTTCTAACATTGCAAATACAATTTAGGAAAGCCCAATGGTCTGCTTAAAGAAGTCTCATTTTTTAAAATGAAAAGAATAGTCATATTTACTTACCAGTGATGAAGGACATCATTAATTAAATATACAAGATGAAGTTTTGTTTCAAATGTAGCACCAGGTTCAGTAACTCTGAAATATATATATATGTGTGTATGAATGTTATGAAACATCCATGCAATAGTTTTTATTAGGTTATTTTTCCTTTCATTCTTTCTACAACTCACAAATATTCATAATCAATGAATTTTATTTAAAAATATAATTAAACACAATATATCAGATAATTTAAATATATTTTTAGCAAATAATATGTGACACAAAATTACTTTAAAATAATTATAAAAATTGGAAACAGATGTCAATGCTTTGAGTTACATACTGAAAATAACTATGATATTATAATTGAACATTACTAAATAGACAGGGTTTGTAGGGACAAACTGCTGCAAAGATGAAGTACTTTTAAAGCACTTTTTAAGCATCTTAGCCAAAAAAAAATTAAGCATCTTTGTGCATGTACACATATGTAAACCTATGTATTTTCTAAGCATATGATATTTTCTGTTTTATAATAATGCATTGATTTCATTAAAAAAATTTTCATTAATTTTAAATGTGTATTTTTTAAATTTTAATATTTATTTCAGTATTAGCACAATATTTGTACATGTTCTATTGTAAAACAAATTATGTCTTTGACAAAAACAAAAAAGATTATTAAAATAAAAAAATTTCAATACCAAATATCAATTTCTATAAGATTAACAATAAAAATTTGTGATTTTTTCAATATTTTTTAAAATGAACAAATGACTAGTTTATTTGGATGGATACGTCATTTCTGAAAATGTCAGTAGAAGTATAATAAGTTTGTATAGCAAAACAGTTTGTATTTGATTTTTATGTATGTTACAACAAATGCCATGTAAAATTGCCAAGAAATTGATGATAATACAATGCCATACATAAAACAAATACAGATGCAGAAACATTAAAAAAAAATTTGCATTATATATTTTTTACTTATATTACAAAATTGTAAGTAAAAACAAATTTAAAAGCTAATGCAGATAAAATAAAAATTTTAATAAACTTGAAAAATAAAATGATTTTTTTTAAAAATATTCAAAATAAATAATTTGAGTCAACTAGCAAATATATTAATATTATTTATAAAGCAACTTAAGTTACCAAAGAGCACAAATTATTATTTCAAAAGCACTTACTTCCTCAAAATGTACAAAATAATAACTTCAGAACGTGCATATGTTGTTGCATGAGCAAAAATCCAACCTTTTCCATTCTATAAACATAAAGTAAATAACAAAATTATTTAAAATGCATATTCACTATGTGTAACAAATTTAAATTTCACTCATAGTCTTCCCTTTCCATTAAGTAATTAACAAGTAATTAAATCAAAATTGACATGTGATACAATTGATTTTCAATAAAAACTAATTCTTAAAAATATTTATCAGATGATAAAAACAGAATTAATGCAAATTATTTATTATTTACAGAAAATATAAATATTTAGTATAACTAACTTTGAAATATATTAATTATTGATGGCCTCTCATCAATGTTTTCATCAATGACTTTTTATGACAGCAATATAAAAAGAAAGACAGCAATATTTTTAAAGTCAAACAGCAAATATTTTCTGAAAAAATTTTATGAACTAAAAATGGAATTCTGTTAAGAGGAAAGAACATCTACTATGAAATATAATCAATGTTATATTACAAAGCAAAACAAAAAAGAAATTTCTAATCAGATGAAAGGGATCTGAATTAACAGTAGAATGTTTATTTAATTTTTTTATGTTACTGTATTACTACCATACAGCACGATGATCTTAAATTCACACATTTTTTGCAAATTGGGCAAACATATATATTTCATCCACTCATAAAAACGGATGACCCAGATTTTGGAAATTTCTTATCTACAATAAAAACATAAAATGACCTACAGAAATGGAATCCTTTGTACAGCTGTCTATAATAGGCTGCAAGACCCCATCTAGCTCTTTAAGATCTAAATCATTTTCTTTGGCTAGTTTTGTTAATTTTTCCTCTTGAGCTTTCCGTATTACTTCATCAACTTGTACCTAAATTGATATGAAATGCATTATAAGAAAATTAAACAAGCATTCAGAAGTAAGATAAATATTATAAATTTTATTTCATATAGCAGTGTGAAAATAAAAGATAAATTGCAAAGTAATAGTCTTCCAAAAAGTCAATTATTTAGGTAAGTTTCAATTATGGGAAATGATATTTCAACTGGGATTCACCATTTATACTTTCCTTTAATAAAATTTTGATAATCTATTTTAAGCACCAGAATAAAAGAGAAACAACAAATCTAAAGTTTAAAAATTCTTTAAATAGATTTAATATTTTGCCTCTAGATTTAAACTCATCCTTTAAAGTAACAGATTATAGTTTCAGAATGTACTAATTTACGTATTTGTGTTCTTTTAATTATGTAAATATTTTTGTGTTTTTTTTTTTTTTTTTTTTTGGAAATTTGGAAATTGTTTTGAAGGTCTCGAAAACCAGGAAATGCAAATAACAATATTGATTTTTTTCTTTACAAAAAACATATACAAACAAAATATTTGTATAGTTTTTTTTTTCATATTTTTGTATATATTTTACTATTCTAAGACATTGAAAAAATGAATCTGAAATAAAAATTATAAAGATAAGAGTTTGATTAAAATTAATAAGAAAAATTGTTATGCTAAAAATGAAAATTATAGAAGAATTTATTATTGTAAAAAAGTCATGGCATTTACTGATTGAACCTTAAATATTTTCACTGGTTGCCAAAAGACTTTTGACAATAAAAGCAGAGAATCATGGAGGAGATAAAACAATGATAAAAGAGACTTTAGAGAAAGACACATATTAATTAATCGCCTACTTTTGGAAGAGATCAAAAATTTAAAGCAGAAATTCATTGCCAAGACTGTATACTAAATAGCAAATAATTTCTGTTTAATACAGAAATATTATTACAAAAAATTTTTAGATATCAAACAGAATTCCAAAGCAATCTACAGTTTAATAAATAGTAGAAAGAAAGAATTGGACAAGGCTGGCATTTGTAAAAAGGATTAAGATGAAGATCTTTTTTGAATTACTCTTATTTGCTTAGAATTACTTATATTAAACTTCATAAAAAAATTAAAGTTTAGATCTGTGAAACGTAGATTAGAATCTACAATTAGAACACGGAAAAATAATTTTGTTTTAATGACTGAAAATATATTCTAAATCAAAAATTTAAAAAAAAACTACAGACATTTAATGTCCTGAATTTTCTTAATAAGAATATTATGAATATATCTGATATTGAAAATTTATATCTTAACTTTCTATGAGTGAAATTATTCAAAATTTGTGTAATGACATTCATTGAGTAATTATGTAAGGATGCAGTTGATAATAAATATTCATTTGCATTTTTAAAAAAGCTGTCTTTTTCAATAGCAGTAATTTTGAAGTTAACAGGATCAAATTTTCAACATGTGGACGGAATTCTAATGGGAATGACATTTTTTTTAGTATTAATCAATATTTTTTTTTACATTATTTAGAAAAGAAAACAATCAAAAACAAATTAATTGATTTAGAAATATAAATGATTTATTTTTATTAAATGCTGATAATTATGATATTATTATGAATTTTTATTCAAAGGAATGGACATTTATAATAAAAAGACAGAATTTGAAGTCAATCAATTATGCAACTTTCATTTAGCCTAAATTCAAAAATTTTTTAATTGAATATTTTCAAAATTAAGCAGAATTTTAAAAAAATAGCAATAACAGAGATTCTTATGCAAGAGCCATCAATTCACGCCTTAAGAACTTATCCTCAACCAATTCTGGAAAAACTATGGTAACATGGAATAGTTTGCAAGAGCAGGTTTTATAAGCTTATAACAAAATATTTCTTTTCTGAGAGTATGATGCACAATTTTCTACTGGAGATGTTTACTTCCTTCTCTACACTTTGTTTCTATAAGAATTAATTTATGTCATGTGAAGAAAGGATAAAGCTATGCAATGAGAATTTTCTTGTTGTAATTAGGAAATGTGGGTAATGGTCTGTCACGAGTTCATTTAAATGGTCTCGGTTTCCTTTAGACAGCATTACTTTCTTTGGTTTTGCATCTTCTGTAAACAGTAGATTTTTTTAGAGATGAATTTGCTTGTTTTTATTTATATGTGTTTGATGATTGGATTTTATGTACATGTTTAGTAATTGTTGTGAGGCCTTAATAGGATTTTGGGTAACCTGGAATAAACCTGGCCCCTCATGGAAAATAGAAAACATCAAACATCCCCACCTTGAGGTAAGCCTTGATGAAGACTTAAGGCAGGACTCATCAAATTTTTTATTGTTATTGTTTTCATACACTGGTGCTTATACTGACATTATTGATGCTCCATAAACAGCATTTAATACTATGATTTCCTAGCAAATTAAATGGCTCTTTTTCATTGTTTTCTTTAACTGACTAACTTTTTATTAAAAAATTTTAGTATTGATTATTTAATTGCTTGATTAATAATCTGAAAATTTTCACATTCAACGATTTTCAGAAAATATACAAATAAGTTTTGGTTCAGAACAGAAATTACAGAACAGATATGAGGATTCAGAAATAATCTTTAAACTACATAGCAAGCTAAAATAAGTTATGTAGCATCATTTGGATCAATTCTACATGTTTCCAATAAATAAACTAATACTTCAATGAAATAGTTAGGCCAAAATAAATATAGTTTTGATTTGAACATCAATTCTTGTACTATTTTTTTTATCAGCAATATACTAATCAATATTTTTAAAATTACAAGCCAATAAGCCTCTTTTTATTAATGTATTAATAGCGAGTTTATACTTATCGTAGTCTTAATAAACTGAATGCTAAATTCAAAAGCAATATATATTCTTTAATTCAGTAACTTATAGAAAATTAAACTAACTTATATTGAAACATTCTAATTATCATTTACTTAACAGATTTATAGATTATTCTAGTGAAAGTAACAGATGACAATTACATCTTCATAACTGTTTATTGGCAAATAATGGTACTTACTGTATTCTGAAAACAAAATAGTAAATAATGACTTAAATAGCAAATATATAATGAAATAAAAATATAAGAACAAAGCATAAACATCCTATTTATGTAGATTAAATTATACTTCTAATCTAATTTAGTATTTAGACTACTGAAAAAGTAAATACAAAAAAAAAAAATCAAAATAAATGACAATTACTTGTTGTTGTGTCAGCAAAAGTTGATGTTGGGCAGCAAGATTTTGCTCACTTTGTCGTATCTGTTCTTGTGAAGTGTCTTGAATCTGATGAAGATGTTGCTGCCATGGAGCTGTCTGAATAGACTGGCGGTTGATGGCTTGCTGAACTATGGCTTGTTGCTGTTCTAATCGTTGCTTCTGCTTTAGAACTTGAAAGAAATTCATCACATTAAAGATTAAAAAATTAAAAATAACAATAATTGTGTATTAATTTAAGAAAAAATGAAATTCCACAACTGACACTCACTTGCTTGCTCTGTTGTTACACGATACTGATAATAATGAAAATATGTTCCACCAAAAAGAAATGAGAATTTGGGATTGTCTTTCTGTTTTTGCTTGGTCATATGTTCAAATTCAGGTCCATTTCGAGCAACAAACTGAGCAAGTTTATCAATAATATTTTTCAGCTCTTGATCTAAAACATTCAAAGAAAAAACATTGTTTCATTTACAATAAATGAAATACTAATAAGCAGTGGAAACTTTCTAGCCAATTATATAACAGTAATTATCTATTTATGAATTACTATTTATTGAAATCAACAATTTTGTTTACTTATAATTAGCTGAATACAATAAAAAATATACTTGAAACATGCCAGCATTATATTCAATCTAAATATACAACATTAAAAGAATGAACTTTCCTTATCTTTGTAATATAAGGTTGCCGTATTAAGAGAAAATGTTGGCATTTACTATACTAAGCAATAAGTCAATACTGTACCAGCATTTATGTTTGTCAACTTAAGCTAAATGATTCACAGAAATAGTACTATAATTTCTTATTAATCAATAATGCCACAGACTTACCAGATACTTCAACTACTATAAATAAAATATATTTACATTTCTGAGCAAGGATTTTTGCTCAAACAATCTAACTATTAAAATAAAAGGTGCAGAAATACTATAAAGTATTAAATGATAATAATAATAATAATATATATATATATAAACAATGATTTAAACTACTCAAACAAGTTAAAAGCCAGATAAAAACTTATAATTGCCCCATTTGGTCAAATTAATATTAAATCAACTATATTATGCTCCTCTCAACTTATCCAAATGCACTCGAAAATTATCCCAAGTTGAGATTTTATAATACAGATACATCAACATAAGACAGACATCAAACTCTCGAATCGCATATCTATTTTTAAATTACAGTGGAACTGCTTCGAACAGCCACCCCTGCATAGCGGTCACCCTTCTTAACAGCCAGTTTTTCGTGAAATGATTTCTTCGGCCTCTAGACCTAATGTTAAAACAACCCTTGGTAATGGCCATCCAATCTCCTCAGAACAGCCATTCAGTAGGTTCACCCATGTAATTATTTCCTGCTTCTAACTACGAGTCAAAAGGTTCAGGGACAGGTTAAGAAAGATCATTTGTACTTCTTGCTTCCTATTGGCTATTAGGGATTCTGATAATTTTGGAACAAAAACATCATTCACACTTCTTTCATTAATTGGTCATTGAGGCATTGGCAGCAGTGGAATGCTTTGATGCAAGTTCCAATTCAGAGGAATGCTTTTTGGTTGACAAACTATCAAAAATAAGCATTTCTACATACTTTTAATCAATTCTAAAAATAATTTAAGATTGATTTAATTTAATTAAACAATATATTGCGCGTTTAAACTTTTTAGAAATGAATTTATTGTGCCTTTCAGGCACTAATTCTGTCTTTGGCATTGAGTTTTCCAATATAGTTTGTAATCATAATCCAGCTAAACTTTCAACTCAAGCGACTTTAAGGAAAATCGATGAAGTCATCCGAAATTCTGATGCAATGACAAATGAATCAATTAGAGATTTACTTTTTAAACTGAAAGGCAAATTTGAAAAAATTTGTTGTTTCTGAGAAGTATAAAAACTTAAAACAGAGTCAAATTATATCATTTTTTTAATAAAATGTTAAAAAAATTAAATAACACACTATTTTCTCTTTAGATAGGCAAACATTTTAAATATGCAAAACTTGTTTGTATTATCCATTATAGCAACTATAACAAAATCCCTTCAAAGCCACCACCTTCTCTGAAAAGTCACATTTTTCGGGAGTGGCTGCTCAAAAAGGTTTCACTGTTGATACATTTTTTTATACTAACATTTCTTTCTCTGATTACTGTGCATTAAGATAACAAATGAAATAGTTACATTTTAATTCATGTATAATTTTACAATACAATGCAGCTTCAACTTTTTAAAATTATATTTTACAAAACTATAAAACAAAATACCTGGAAAGATACAACCTAAAAAACAAAAACAAAAAGCAATATTAAAAATTAATATCACAAATTATATTTAAACTACAAATGACACAAATCACATCATATTGAAAAGGAAAACATTCTAAACAGATTCAAATGTTTTTTTAATGGAAAACTGTGCCATAAATTATTTTATAATTTACATCTCTCATATATATATAAAAAAGAATTTTTATAAAATATCAATTTTAATGCTTATATTTTAAAGGTATGTCCAAATGAAATGTTACATCTAAAAGAATTACAATTCATGTATAATATTTAACAATTACTACTCAGCACACTGACTGGCACCTTTTCCTTCCACTTAGAAAAAGAGTAGTGATTGGCCTTCCAGTAAATTTTATATTAGGATAATGATATGGATTCCATAGAGAAAATTAAGATTATAAGATCGATGCATAAGTATTCACTATCAAAAACCGTAACGTGTATGCATTGTTTTGCTTTGTCTAAGAGTTAAAGTATATCTTTGAGGTCTTGCTTCTGCACTCATATTTGATGCCTGCTTTTGACAGTAACATGTTTTGGTGTCATCAAGCATTTAACGTTTCAACCCCTATTCCTGCAAGGCAAAGAATAGAAATTTTTCATCCTCAAAGAAGAATTTGTGCATCATTTTCCAGGTCACCACATCAGAATGATATTTCTTTAGAGATAGGGAGTTCAAATATTACCACTTCATTCTCCATTGGTAAAAACATTAATTCACAACAATTAGACACAATACCTCTACAGTAAAAATTATCCTCTAATTGGGCACACTTTAGATAAAATAATACACATTAAACTAAAAACAAAAAACATGTTTTATTTGCAAATTACTTTTGTTTTGTCAGCAATGATCAGTTCCTATAATGATAGAAACAGCTATGTTAAACTGAAAGGATCAACCTTATCCTCTCTTACCCTCTTCGTCTCTTTTTTAATCATTTCCTCTCTCATTTTAATCTTAATATATTTATTCAAGAACCCGGAAGAAATTTCTGTCCTAACAGTTTCCTTATGCACACATTTTTTAACTATTTAGAAAAATAATTAATTTCTTAATGTATTAAAAAACTGAAACTAAATTTCACAATAAAATCTCATGATCTAAAGCCTTGGCGACCAGCCGGTTCGACAGTATTACCGCTCACTACAATTTTAAATTAAATATTTTAAGTAACTGGTCTCTTAATAGATTCTCAAACAAAACATTTTTAATCTTCAAATTTTGATAGTCATACCAAACTTATACTGTTGTTTAGATCGTTTTGCTCAATTTACTATATATATTTTGCTAATTTGTTGTCATTTCCGGTAAAACTTCAACTTTAATTTAATGTGGAAATGATGAAATTGCAATTAATATAAAGATATTTTTTAATAAAACCAAGCATTTTATTTTATTTATCATCTTTATTGTTATTTATTTATTATTATTATTATTGAATATGAGTACTGACAACAGAATCGCTCTGTATTTAAGTCTTGTGTGAACTACAAAATATTTTTCATAATTTATGTAATATCTCAAACAATAATTCAACAAACATTTCTCAGATTCAGCATAAAATTCAGTTTTTCGTTTTGCTTTCAAAAGGATTGAAATGAAATTCATAATAATATTTTGTTCTGACCTATAAATATATTTAAAAAAATTATGAAGTCTAAATTTAATGCAGTAAGGTATCATATTCTGAGAAATATTCTGGACACACCAAATTTTAAATAAATAAATGAATGTTTTTATTTTCCACGATCAACTAAGACTTATTTATGAAGTTTTGAATGTTAAAAATTTAGAAAAACTCAACATTTGCATAATCTTAGGCCAATTAATCTTGAGAAACCTGTGCGCTGATTGGCGTATTTTCTTTGAAATGATCGATGAAAAATCTAAAATTATCCTTTTTTTATTGAATAGTGATATTCAAATTTTCATAAATCAGTCAGTTTAAGTGATTGATTTAGTTGATTGGAAATTAACTCTTTTTATTTAAAATATTAGTGTTTCAAGAACATTTTGTTAATCGTGATTTCCACAGCAGAAGCTTTATGTAAAATCAAAAATTCGTTATTTATTAGAGCATTTATTCAATCAAGTTACATAAAATATAATCATTTTCCATTTAGACCATTTTAGCAGATCTGTGTCTTACTAGAGGTTTACAAATTAGCTATGTGGCCCTGATATGAATGGATATCCTGTTCATATTAAACAAAACTTCCCTTAAAATAAAACTGATTTATTGGATTAATAATATAGAAAGTGTAAAAGATTATAAAATAATTTTTCTTGAATTTATTTTTTAGAAAAAATATTTCATAATTGTTTTCCTTTCCTACAGACACGTGCTGAAAATTATATTTTTGCAGATTTCCTTTCCAAAGAGATTTAATTTATTTTTAATTGGAGCTTTAATCAATGTAATGGCAACACTTTGAAAAAAGTTATTTTTTTCCCTTGAATGCGAAACGTGCTCATGCAGCTTAAATTTTATTTTTATTTTGTACGAAAAAAATTGTTGAAAAATATAATTAAAATATTTATTTAAAAATTCATTAAAAATATAAATTTAATTTTAAGGTTAAAACATTGGTATCATTTAAAAGATAAATTTTTGATCTTTAACTTCATGTAAAAATCATTTTTGTGCAGTAGTATTTTTGGAAGTTATAGCAGAAACACGCCAAAATTTCACTTAATTTTTAAATAAATAAAATTCTAATTAAAAATTTGAAAAAATAACCCCTGGGTGCACATTTCCGGCCTCCAAGGTATACACGTGTCAAATTTGGTAGCTGTAGTTTGAATGGTCTGGCCTGTAGAGTGCCAATACACACACACATTGAGCTTTATTATAAGTATAGAGTTCTATTGAATGTTTTGGTTGTTAACGAATGCATTGTAAGTGTGTGGGGATGGGATCTATGACAGAAAGAGGAATGGAGCGCTGTAGATGATGGTCGCTGATAAAAACAAAAAAACACCAACCATTCATTTTCTCAATACAATGTATTTCATTAACATTAACATATACATTGTTTGATCTCTTAAAAGTTAAACGTAAAGTGAAAGAAGTAATATATTTTTTGTCCTAAAGTATAAAAATGAAATAAAGAAAATCAATATTCATTCCGAAGAGCAATGAGTGTACGATATTTTTCTCAGACCGTCTTTAGTCAACACAAATAAACTCGATAGTTTGCCCACATGAGAACATGCCATGTGTGCCCAAATCTAAGCCGCAAACAGACATCATTTGGCCTTTGACTTATTGATTGTCACTGCGAATGTGAATCTAATAGGAAATTGAACGCATTTGAATTTGATTGCTATGTCTGCGAGAATCATTGGAATTTGTGGCAGCAAAACATTTTCAGCTCGGAATTTACCATTCAAAATGGTGGCTTCGATACCGTTTTTCATCAATTTTTTAATGACCAATCGTATGTCACTGCACAGCCATGGTGGGTTCCAATTCCGAAGTAAAATAACCAGAGATCCAACCTTCAGTCGTAGAAGGTGTGGTGGCATACCTGGAAAATCCAGTGAGTTCAAAAACTCTGTTGGATAATTTACAGCTTCCTTAGCATTGCAAACTATATCGATCAATTTGTATGATACCAAGTCACCTGGCAACGACTGCTGTATCTTGAAGTTTAAATCGTCAAGGTCCACATTTTTTTATGCCAAAATGGCTCTTTCTGCCAGCCACGCATGATTTATGTATTATGTGCGTATTTCGGGAAATATGCGGTCAATGAGAGTATTTTGCGAATTAACGATAGAGCAGAAATTCGTGGCAATTTTATGCATCCAGTATTTTATTAGACAGCAACTTTTCCATCGCCGATATCTAACAATTGTTCCAAGAATGAGTCAGCAGATGGATCTTGTAGCATTTGGACGAGCCTGTTAATTTTTAGCTGGACTGTTTCAACATTACGTTACAGGCGATGATTTCAAGCAAGTGTTGATCTCCTCAGTGTACGGTGAATGTGGATAGGAACACCCTAATTACCTAGCGTAATGAAATATACTTTACGACCTTTCTCATACCTACCAAATACATATAAAAAATTCCATGAAAATTGGTCGAGCCGTTTCACAACAAACCCGTGATATGAGATTTTTATATATTAGATATCGAGTCAGTTTTAAACCTTAACCACACTGATTAGCAAAACTACAAATTTCAGATCACAAATATATATTTCTTTCGATTGCCACCTGAGACTATCAATCACCAGAATCATAAAATTCTTTTGAAATAATTTTTCTTTCCTTTTTAAAGATTCTTATTCTACTCAAATTTAATGAAAATAAATAAATACAAAGTATTTATTTCTTTCATTCTCAAGCTACTCGGGAACTATTTTATGGCAAACCTATTAATTTGGAAATGCAGTCAAATGATGAGGATAGTACCCTGAGCCAGCAACAATATTCCATATGCCTATATCAACAGTAACACATTTCATTCAAATAGATTTAACCTGCACTAATTCCAAGTCTTTAATATATGACATGTATAAGTTCAATATAGGCTAGATCTTTAACTTTTTCACTACCAAACGGTCCAATCCACCCATGCATTTTCTATATTAGTGGGTTGCTTTCTTTTTTAAAAGAGAACTTCAGCATATAATGCAAAGTCATCCTTAGTAATAACTTGCTTTACATCTGGTTCTCCTTGTTTAAAATGAAAAAATTCCCTTTAGTATAGAACTTTTACGGCCAGTTATGTATGATTCTTTAATCTCAATGCTGACCATATTTTGCTAATGGCTCATTTGTTATGATGTCCAGAATAAGAAATAAGCAAATAAAGGTTAATATTTTCAAAATAACCCTTTGACTTGCAAATCACTTAACTAATAGAAAAAGTAAATTTTTTTTATATTATGTGCTGAGCCTAGTAAATAATTTAATGCTGTTTCTTGTTTATAGTGAACTTTTGCATGATAGTTTCGTTCACATATTTAACAAGGTTTCTTCAAGTATGCCACCGAGTTTGTTGCCAATACGGCAACCCAACCCTAATCCCATTTTGTTTACTACTTTTTCCAATGATTGAAGAGTACACGAACTACAATTATTTTATGAAAAATGTTAAATTAAATATAATAAAAAAAATGTCTATTAAAGATTTTAATTTAGTTCTATATTATAATTAAAAATTCTTTTACTACTAATAAGACATTGCAATGTTATTTTTAATGTGAATACAAACAGAAAATATTTATTCTTTTGCAATTTTTAATTGTTGGAATGTGCTTTAAGAAACCGTCTGAATTCTTACTTTAAAAATCTTCTGCAATGGAATTCCTTGCAGTTCTCGTAATTCTTTTTGTGCAATGACGGTTCCGTTGATAATTTGTTATGTCGGTAATTGTGCAAAAATGGAAGTATTTTGAACCTGAAGAATGGATGAAGGGTGAATGGAATATATCTATATTTCTTATGAGTTGATGAAGTGGGGAAAAGGACGCTTGTTTGAAATTTTGTATGGAGAATGTTTCAATTGCTTTTTTTTCTGTTCATTCCTTTCTTTTGGTTATGTACTGTTTCTGTTATCCCCACAGTACTTATGTTCAATGTGCTAGTGAAGCTATTAGGTTCCCGTTCCTGCAACTAGCAAAGCCGTAGGATGTTTTTTTTAAGTTAAAAATATCTGCACAGTGCCTTCTTCAGATGCTGAAGGCATTGCATGCTCCAAATTTTGCTCTCTACACAACAGACCAGCACAGCCTGTTTGAAAATCTTCTTTATTTCAAAATTTTTAAGATAAGCAGCAATAGTGATCCCAAAAGTTTAAAAAAATAAAAATCTTAGATAAAACAATACTTATCAGTCAAGATCATAATTTTATTGCAGAAAGTGGTAACTATAACTATTTCGCAGAAGTGTTTGTTTATTTTGTCTGCCATCTATTGAAGATGTGGCAACCTTGGCGCAGAAAGGGGCACACTAAACTACACTTTTACCGGTTTCTTAATCTGTAGTTCATGATTTCAAGCAGGATCAGCTAGAAAATTATTCATCTACAACAGTAAATTCCCAGAAAAATTCTATCAGCTTTTGCAGAAAAAATAATTCGAATACTTGATTTTAATTAAATAATTTATTTCAAATTTATTAAATAACTAATCTTTCAAAAAAATTGTTGGGTGGATCCTAGCACAGCCCACCTCTTGGCGTCTTTTTGAAATCTCGCCAAACGAGTGGTGATAACGTTGCCATTGGCAATCTAGGCGGATTTTTTTAATATTTATTTTTAATTTATTCATTTTATATTATTTTTATTTTATTTATTTTTTATTTTATTATTATTTATTTATTATTTTATTTTATTAATAAATAATCAACCTAGAAGGATTTTTCATTTTATTTATTTATTTTATTTTTAGTATATTTATTTTATTATTTATTTATTATATTTATTTTTTATTGTATTTATTATTATTTGTGGGCATCAAGCATCATTTTTTAATTGAAAAATAATAATAATAACAAATATTCAATTAGTAGTCACTTGGCGAGATTTCAAATAAGTCGCCAAGAGTTGTGCCCATCTAGGATTTTACCAAATTGTTAGTTCCTGGCTCATTCATAATTTTTAATTTTATAAAAAAAAGTATTGGTATATTTATCCACCTGTTAACAATATAAAATTGTTTTATCTTAAAAATCTATAATAAATATCAATTGAATGAAAATATTGAATCCCAAATGATGAAAGGGAAAAAAAGGTCTCATTAAAATTTCTGAACAAAGATAAATAAAATGAAGGAAAAATATATCAATCACGAATAGCACCTTATTTTTAGGAGATTAAAATTTACATCTATTGTCAGAAAACATACAAAAAAAAACTATTTACTTTTGTTATAAGTGAACAAAGAAATGTACTAAATTATGAACCAGTAAAGCCACAAATTTATTCCTAAAAATTTCGATCAGATTTCAAATATGTATTGCAATCCAGCATTTAAGGATGGATTTAATTCGTCAATTACTTTATAAATGTATTCTAATTAAAAAATATTAATAAATTCATCGTTTTATAAGCATTCTTTTTCTGCTTCAAAACAAAACATACTTAACTAATATTACATTTTGGAGACAAATTTTAAAGCAAAATATTCTGTGATGAAACACAACTTACCAGCAGGAGGCTGAGGTAAATCCATTTTACTGAATTAGTTTGAAATAAAAATCATAAGAAATTTGTCATTCTATAGAGAATCACGTACATTTATTAACTAATCATAACGACTAAACATTACCCTTGTTTTACAAACATAACGAACACCAAAATTACAAAACTGCAGTTAAACCATAACATTGCTTTCTTCGCATTTCACTTCAGTTTGTAAATACATGCGAAATAGAGGAGAAGATGACAATCACTTCCTCATATTTTGAAAACGATGAACAGACCAAATTTTATTTCTTGTGTCTTTTTCGGTTTGCATCGCTAACCAGACCATAACACCGTTTGCCGATTTTGGTAATTGTTTGCTTATCTCGATGGGAATATCGTGAATTTCTATAATTTTTTCGAGTATCCTTTTAATTTAATACTTTTTATAAAAAATATTAGAAAAAAGAATATGATTTAAAGTCAAAGAGAAAGCAATTTCACTCGTAATTAATATTTGCTGAAGAATAAAACACGGATTTAAACGTGGTTAAGATTTAAGAATAATAACTTTTAAATATATGGGAAATTAAAATTGTTTTTTGTTATTTTCAGAAACTATATGTGCCGCATTATTTTTGTGGTTGTTGTTTATGAAAACCAAAATGTCAACATTAAGAAAGAGGTAAAATAAAATTCTATGTAAAATCAAGATTGTACACCAATGCCTTGATAGTTTTCTTAATCGTAATAATTCTGGCATGTTCTATTAATAATTAAAATTGCAATGAAAAATTTTTAAAGGCATTTTTTTAATTTATATTATATTTATTTATATATTTTTTATTTTACTTCCTTTAATTTCTTTTATTTATTAATTTTCAGACATGAATTTATTTCACTTTAAATAGATAAAGTGTGAGCTAAGGCATTTTATTAAAAATCAAATGTTTTTATATCAATACCAAGGATCAAAATTAAGATATCAAAAATAAATTATGATTGTTTTATCACATCAGATAGAAAACATAAAACTGAATAATAAACTTTTACATCGTATTGTTACATATATAGTTTATGGCAATATCATCATAATGTGGATCAGTGTTCAAAAATGTAAAATTTACAACAAGCTTTTTACAATATTGTTTAAAGCTGTTCAATGTATAATTTACAATATAATGCTCAATATTTTTTATGTGTTCAATTGTGCTCAGTGCAGACTTTTCAATATTTTTTCACGATATTGTATAACATTATATAATATTCATCTTTCAATAATAAAATTATCCCAATTATTGTTGATGTTTAAATCTCAAATCAAATGAATTATTAAACTATGGTTAACAACATTGTTCGATTATCTGTATTAATGCTTTAAAAAATTTCAAAGCCTCTCGAATATTGTTTATATAATATTTTGTAATCCTACAATCATAATATTGTTCATTCTTTCACAAATATTGTCAATAATATAGGGTTATTGTGATATTAATAGGGATGACGAATATTTTACGAGTGGTTATTACGTAACCAATATCATATAGTCACAAATACCAGTGATCAATACTTTTCAAAGAGGGGTGTGATTCAAATCCTTGATACAATCTTACTGGTGATATTTCGATTACAGGTTTTGGATCACGATAGAAAGTAATAATCGGTACGATCTGTGCAATGGAAGTTCTCGAACAAAAAAGAAAAGAAGAAATCTGTGAATGGATTGAAAAGTGAACGGACCAGTTACTCTTGTAATTATCGTATCATTGAATTGCATATCACTGAAATTTATCGGAGCGGTGACTTCACTGCAAAGTGTGAAGTCGCCGCTCCATTTCGGGAGAGTGACCTTGACTTTCCGATATTCGCATTTGATGATGCACTATTCTTTACAAATCATTTTTAATTGCTTGTGACATGACTTTGCATATAGTCTGTTTACTTCTGGCGCCATCTATTGTTAGAATATTGAACTAAAGTAAACATTTTAAAGAAATGACATATATTTAATTCAAATTTTCCAGAAAATGGTTTACTTTAATACAGAAATTAAATAAATAGCTTTGAAAAAAATAAAATTTAAGAAATAAGCTAAAATAGATAAATTAATTGAAGCCCACGTTATTTAAAGTAGTAAATTAAGTATTAATTACAATTAATAAATTTTATATTTAATACTAAGTAATAATTTTTAATTAATAGTATGATTGAAATAAAAGATATTTGGAACAAATATTTAAAAATAACAATAGCAAAATTATTTGTAATTCAAAAAATCGTGGATTATGCATCTCTAGATATTAAAGGCCTTATAGTTATACCTTAATTTTGTCTTTTTAGATTAAGCATTTGAATCAGTGCAACATTTCTACTCCGTACGAAGCAGAAATATAGAATAGGATATAAAGAGTTCTTGATAAAAATTGGAAGCACCGACAAAATCATCTTTCCAATTGATACAATCGATTTACTTCTGAAGTCATTTAGAATCTTAACACACAAAATGGATCAACTTAAATTATTCGAAATATAAATAGCACATTCACTGCAGAATACTTGGCCATTATCACGAAAATAGTTTTTTTTATTTTTGGGTTTAGTTATTGGGTTATTATCGTATTCACATGCAAATAATTCGATAAATAAAGGTGCTTAGATGATTCGATAAATCAATTTTTTCGGTCTTGGAGAGACGAAATCTTATTAAATCATCGGTATCTCAAGATATTCGGTTGTTTTTTTTTTTGACGATTTTATCGATACTTTTTTCATGTCGCATTTCGTGTAAAAATCGCGCCGTCAAATTGTGCATTGTGTGCAACGAAGTGTGCATTCGAATCCTTTTTCTTAATATACTGATCAATTTAGTTTCACATTTAAGCACATTTTTAATATTTCATTATTTTATTTTATAAACTCCGTATTCTCTCTCCGTGTATAATGTCTGTTTTTATTTATCTATTATGACATTAAACTGCCCATAATTCATGTTTGTATACATTATTTAACTAGATATTCAGTGTTTATAAATATGCAAATAACAAAACGAAAATAATAAAATTATCAGAACCTAACTAATAACATTTGATAAGCGTAAATGTTAGGCTGATTTATAGAATTCGTTTTCTTTACAAACTTATTTATTTTGCAACTGGAAAGTAACGTTTCTTTTAATTAACATATTGTGATCCCTCACAAGTTTGATGTCCTGGTCAATATCTATTGTTAACATAATAATTTGATTTATCATTGTATCTTTTATCAGATAGGAGGTTCTTGAGCTGGACAGATGAGGCAACTACTTAAAATTTCAAGATGATTTTAGATACCCTTTAAGAAATAACTGAAAAAAAAATTGATAACAACTCAAAAATCGGGTTACATCTTTAGAATTAAAAAATTCTAAAATTGAATTATATACACTGGTGTGCAAAACTTAAGCAACAGGTATGTTTTTTGCCATAACTTTACGAGAAATCATCCGAGAGACATAAAATTCAGAAATAAGATACAGCATTTTGTTCTGAAAGAATGACGAAAGCATAGTTGCGCAGAAATGAATACAATGCATACAGTATGGAATCAAACAAAAAAAGGCTTTATTGAACTCATAGTATCGTTACACATGATTGTCTGTCCAAGAGGAAGAACAGAAAGCAGATGTTCCTTAGTATGGGATATGTCCTCCCCTTACTGCAATGGTTGCTTCGCACCGTCTCACCATATTCAGCACCAGATTGTCCAACAGTTCTTGAGGTAAGAGTGCCCATTCCTCAATCAGCATCTGTTTAAGTTGTCGGGTGTTCCCAGGAGGATGTAATCGTGCCACAAGGAGTCTCCCCAAAGCATCCCACACATGTTCTATCGGATTTAAATCAGGGGAGCACACTGGTCAATCCATTCGAGTGATATCTTCACTTTCCAATAGCTCCTCAACAGCATGAGTCCTGTGTGACCGTGCATTGTCATCCATAAAATCGAAGTCTGATCCAACGGCACCTCGAAACAGACGCACATGTGGAAGGATCACTTCCTGACAATAGTTACAGAACCTCCAGTTACAGAACCTCTGTCGAAAACGTGGAGCTCAATCCGTCCTTTCATCATAATGCCTCCCCAGACGACAACTCCTGGACCACCGAAACGGTCTCTTTCCGTGATGTTACTGGGATGAAACCGTGTCCCGACTTCTCTCCAAATCAACTGGCTTTGGGAATCGCTTGTGACACTAAAACGACTCTCATTTGTAAAGAGGACACGACTCCATTGATGAAATGTCCAGTTTTTGTGCTCCCTGCACCACTCTAAACGGTGCCGCCGGTGGGAAACTGTCAAAGGGATGCAGCGTTCAGGACGGCGGGCGAATAGGCCACCTTTGTGAAGGCGTCTGGACACAGTAAAACGCGACACTTGTCGCCCCGTTGCTGCACACAGTTGCTGAGCAATGGCGCTTGCTGACTGGTTTCGGGTTCTTTTCGCCTGCAGGACGATATGTCGGTCATCCACTGCAGTTGTTTTCCTTGGGCGGCTACCACCAACCTTTCTCACAGCTGTACCTGTGGTTTGGAAGGCTTTCCAAGCGCGCGAAACGACACTTTTGTTGATTCCGAACTCTTCAGCTACACTGGTCACACTACACCCTCCCCCAGCTTTCCGATCATTCTTCCACTTGAGAAATCGTCCAGGTGATTTCTGCTAGCCATATTTCACGAATTAACTCACAAGCACTTGCAGCGAATGTCTTTAATTGCGTCTCCGTCCTTCCTTTTCTTGTAGTGTTGAGCTGCGCGCGCCTTCCGCACGTGTTTTGCGTACGCTCATGTCGCCTGTGACGTTTTGTTCCTGACATTTGCATACGCATGACCTTTCTCTTGAATTATGTGTTCATTATACTGATCGCAAGAACTCCTTTTCTGCAATTTCATGGCTATCTGCTTAAAATTTGCATTGTTGCTTAAGTTTTGCACACCAGTGTATATATATATATATATATAAACTGTGGTTAATATTATTCTTCACGCTAAAATTTTTAATATTCCTCATAGTTCTAAAACCTTAAAAATACTAAAATGTTTTCATAAAAAATATGGATTAGATAAAGGTTTCAATCATATGTTTATAGATATTAAAGAACTAGTATCTTACTAGTTCTTTATTAGCAAGAAGATGCTAGGTCTCTAAAAAAAATAAAAAAAATAGAAAAATAGTAAAAAGAAATTCTTTTAAAGCGAAGACCGAACCCATGGTGAACAAAGGAGGATTTTTTTTTCTCCTTTAAAAAATGCACAGATGTCGTGACACCGTCTTTAAGTGAAAAATAAGATTTCATTTCTTAAGAATATTTCACTTCGATATTATTCTAAATACGATCAGTTTATTTTTTTAAGACTGAACTAAGCATTCACTGATAGAAATTACCCTCACAAATAGTATAGAACTTATGCGAGAAGTTTTTGCAACTAAGCTATATCGTTGTCCTCACTGCTTTTCTAATATTTATTTTGCATTTGATTAATATTTGAAACCTTGTTAACCACAGCAGAGAGATCATTTTCAAAAGTGAAAATAATGAAATAATTAATACTTTTTACTGTTTTCATAACTTTTGTTTAATTTGGTTGCTCTTTTATTATCTAAATATAAGTTCCCAGATTCTAATTTTTTGTCTAATTTAGCAGCAAATTGAAATTCATGTAAGCTCTACATATACTAATTCTATAGCAACAAATCTGGCCTCTGTACATGATAGTGCAGCACATTTATCTTTTCAAGAGAACCACCATACAGATTTGCCACAATGGATATAGAAAAGTCAGACATGCTTTTTCTTGGGCTGCGGTCAGTCCCTCAATCGGAATCGGAATATGCCTAAGTACCAGACTTGTTTCTTATATATTTGGTGCATCAACATTTAGTAACGACAAAATACTATAAATAAAACTTCTCTATTTACCAAAATGCTGCAACATCAGATTCTTTTTTAAAAATTTCAAAAATTGATATTAATTAAGCAAATTTGCTTGTATGGCAATATAATGCTCACAGTTATAAGAAAGATTTCTTAAAATTGTTTACGTTTATTCCAGAAATCGTTGCGTTGAGTTGGTTTTCAAATCAAATCGATTACGCAATACTTCCAATTTTTCAGTTTGTGCTTAAAACTCAAAATTAAATCTC
This sequence comes from Argiope aurantia, assembly GCA_026543865.1. Taxonomy (NCBI): domain Eukaryota; kingdom Metazoa; phylum Arthropoda; class Arachnida; order Araneae; family Araneidae; genus Argiope; species Argiope aurantia. The sequence continues at coordinate 83,509 of JAPMOR010026231.1, forward strand.
TTGCAGTCATAATTTCATGCCCACATCTTGCTTTTTTAGATGCAGGATGATTATCTTTCAAGATGAATAATATCCAAAAAATGACGCGTTCTTGGCCTTTTCTCGCTGCTTTAACATTTTTCTTGCAGTCTTTAAAACTCTTTGATGAAGAAACTGTGCAGAAATTGCATTTATTTCAAGAGAATAAAAACATTGTACAAGACGCCAAATTTCACACTTGGAGGTTTTAACTTTAATAATATGAATAGCGTCATCTTTAATATGAAATATCTCAGACTTTATTTGCTTTCTCCATTAGCACTATTTTTCCCACTTTAATTCCACGAGAGATCCAAATTTTTCCAATAATTTGTCTTAAATGAACCATGTGATCCAACCTGAAACGTTCACAAAGGTATTCATGAAATTCCATTGGGACTCAAAAGTGGCTGCAGAGATTTGTCAACGAGAGAACAAGACATATCCAACAGCGGCTCAAGTGCAATTTCTCTAATTTGGTTTCAAAATAACTCATAATAATTAATTTTACATTTAATTAAAGATAATTAAATATTATTTAGCTTCTTTTTTATTCCGATGCTGACCTTTTCCTTCATTGATAAAAATTTACAAAAATATTTGGAAAAAAAATTCTCAGTTTCTTTTATTGACCATCAAAAGATTGTAAATATTCGAGTCTATTTTTTAATGAGACTCTTGAGATTTAATTTCTCTGACATCTAATTTTAGAAAGAATGTAGTTATATTTCATTCTAGACTGTGGTATATAGATAGAAACACGGACTGAGCCAGAATGACGTGTCATGCTAAATGTACAAATGCATGCTCTTATTCTTTTATATCAAAAGCTATATAAAATGAATGTTGAAATTAAATTCAAGAAGTTTTGTAAAAGAAACATTTTTAGAAATCCGGAATAATAAATATAAGAAATTTGATGTTTTCGCCAAAAATGTTTTTTTTAGCGTAATCTCCTTCCTAAAATAATTTTTAAATAACAATTGAAACAACGAAAAGGAATTCAGTTGTATTTCGAATCTGTATGATGTACTGTTCGTTTCAGTATGCTGAGACGACCACTTTTCGGCGACTCTATCTCACTGAGAAGATGAGATGTGGAAAGATGAGCGCTTTTCTGATATTCTTCGTCATTCTTTGACCTTGATTTTCGTTCTATTAGATACTTTTTCGTTCAATATTTTTTTCATGTGTATGCGAGTATCTCATTGTTTCTGACCGTATTAATTTATTTTAATTCAGTCCAAGAATAATTCGAGTTCACCTTATTGTTAAATGTAAACATCGTTTCCCTTCATCTTTTCTTTCACCCTTATTTTGGCGAATTAAACCTAGCCTAACGCATGCACAAAAGCGCGGAGGGTTTTAGAATCCGTTATCAAACAATATTTCTAATAAGTGTGCGTGCTCGACTAATTCGGACACAAACAATAGAGAATGCGGAAAAGATACAATGATGTTGTTTCTTAGGAAGGTTGGAGAAAATATTTTGCAAATATATCTACAAACTCAATTATTTATGTTAAATATGAAGAATGTTCTTGTGGAAAATGAGCTACTTAAACATTATATTCCCCATATATTTATTTTTCGGCTTGTATTTAAAAACCAATGCATTTTTATCAAGAATCAATTAGATCTTGAATATGAACTTCCCTATTTTCATTTTTAGGCACGTGTTCTTATAGTAAGTACTTTTTTCCCTCGAAACTATTGCATGCTAATATTCCTACCAAAAAGTGAGTTTCATCCCTCAGTTGCATGCATTGGTTTTTTTAACCTTTTCATATACAATGACAAGCCTGACTCGAGCATTGAATTACTGGATTTTTAATTTTAAATCTGCAATTAAGTGAATGCATTAAGTAATTTAAAATGCAAAATTCACTTGGAAACGCATTATTATCTCAAATGCCCTTGTATTTTTCTAGGAATTAAAATAATAATGAAGGTTCCAAATTTCAAATAAGATCCACCATCTAATTAGGAAGTTAAATAAATTAACTCTTAGATAAATATTTTAATCATCTAATTATCAAGACATCGGTATCCAAAGTTTATTAAAAATTTAGAAGCTCCTGTGATTATATAGTTTTTTTTCCGCTACAAGTAATCAAAAAAAAAAATGAAAAATAATTTTTTTAAAAAAATACGTTTTGTGATTTCATAGTTATAATACTGAATGCAGAATCTGAAGAATTTAGTTAGTAATTTATTTAGCAAATTTAATGCACACTTAAATAAAATCTTTTAGTGTAGCTAAAAAGTTATCATACCACACATATTTATTTTTTATCGTCATTTGCAGTCGATAATATTTTTTTAGTGTAATAATTGTGGCCTGATAAATTATGTTACAAAAAACAGATATTTTACTATTAACTTAATTTACAAGTATATAAGTTATTTATTATAGGGATTTATTATCTTATAATTTGGCTAAAGCATTTTTCTTAGAACACAAATGCACAAGAATGTCAAAAGAAACGAGTGCTTTATTAAATTTAGTTTAATTATTTATTCGATTTTAGTCTTGCAATTCTCATAGTGAAATACATAAAATAGATTTACCAATTTGTTATCGAGGAAGTACAAGATGAATCAGATGAAGATTAATTTTAGAACTTGAATTTGAATGATGAATTAGGGAAAACAACTTTATCGCCCTATTCAGCTAAAGTGTAAGAGCTTCAATTTCCCTTATAATTCTATTGGCAAGTAATCAAAGTACTCGATGAAAACATCTTTTTTTTTCATAACCTATGATAACATCGTAGCTGAAATACAAAAATTAGTCGGTAAAAATGCGACGTTTTATTTACTTGCTAGTTTATTGATTATTCTGCTAAATATAGTACAAATTATAAGCTGAATGAACGACATTAAAATCAGATGAACTAAAAATTTGCGGATTTAACGTCGTCGATATCCATTTCATTGAATTCTCAGTCGACCGAACAAAATTTTTTGACAACAGATATCTTATTCACATGCCGCTGGTCGGTTATATTGCCAAAGCAGTGCAAATCAAAAGTTTGATGAACGACATTTGAATAAGATGTCTGAAAGTCTGCGAATATAGTGTTCGACATCCATCGCATTCTATTCATAATCGGCCGTCCAGAAAGTATCGGCAAAATGCGATATCTTATTCATTTGGTCGGATATATATCTAATAATGCAAATTGTAAGTTTGTTGGACAAATTTCAAATAAATGTTTGAAAATCTGCAGACTTAACATTTTGAGTTCATAGACACTCACCGCAATGAGTTCATAGTCGGCAGACTAAAAATTGTCCGCAATATCTTATTCACTTGTTACCTTTTCGATTATATTGCCAAAAGTAGTGCAAATTGAATTCAATAAAAACAGTGAGAGATATAGCGACAAAGGCTGTTATCCCCTAGGAGCGAAAAAGTTATAGTTAATGGATATCAAAATACTTGAGGGCTTGAATAAAGATGCTTAGATGATGTTTGCTTGCGAGAGCTAGAGACAAAAGAAAGGCAAAAGAAATGTTCGGCTGTTCGAAGTTGAGTTTTTCCCAGGACGCTTCTCTGTAGACTTTATATTTTGAGCATTTTAACCAGATGTAAGAAATGCCGTTGTTTTCGTTACATTTAATACACAATGGGTTGTCTGAGAGATTGAACCTGTGAAAAAGACTTGGAGTAATGACTATTTTACAAATCACCAGTGCAATAAGTTTATCTTGAATCCTACTTCTAGTCCAATTAGTGATTGTGCTGACGTCAGGGAAATACCCGATCAAAGCTAGATATTTGCACCTGTGGTAATTATTTGAGGCGATTTCGGTAGAGTTCTTTCTCAGATTGAAGATCGTATCCTCCGGGGAGATCCACTCTATGAATGGCGTATATTCCTTGACTGCTTTTGTAAGAGCGTCTGCTTTGTCGTTCCGTATGACACCAGAGTGGCCAGGTACCCATATAAGAACGATTTTTTTTTTGTTTAGATTTTTCCTTGTGCAATTTTTTTTTTTTTTTTGGCTAATCGTTGATTAATTTTAGACGAATAGAAATTGATGCTTTTAAGTGCAATGAAAGCAGAATAACTGTCCGAAAGAAATAGAATATCTTTATTTGGGACTGTCAATTCATCCAGAGCTTGGGAGATTGCTAAAACTTCAGCTGTAAAAATAGAGTTTATGGCATTAATGCAATAAGTAAATTTCTGAAAACAAAAAATACCAGCACTTGAGGTGAAGAACTGTGATTTTGAACCATCAGTGGCTATGATGAAATGATTCGGAAATGTGTTCTAGATTCATTCAGTGAAGTTTGATGCGATGACAGAAGCTGGGAATTCTTTGTTTTGGAAACTGAAATCGCTCAAAAAGATTTTGCAAAGATAAGGACTAGAATGGGGAAAAATCGGTATTTTTATTAAATGCTTCGGAGAACAATTAAGGTTTTGAAACGAAGCTTTGAGCATTTCTTCATACTTTTCAGTCAATAGGACATTTATTTCACAGAATTGTGGTTAAAGGTGAGAAAGGAAAATTAGCCATTTGTTTGATGAAAAATTGGATTGCAAGGCGTTTAATTTTTTCTGAAATAATTTCTTGTCCTGAAAGTTTTAATAAAATGGTATTGGTAGTTGAAGTGGGGACGCCAAGCGCTATTCTCAGTGCCATTGTTTGGATTGTATTACAGGATTTGAGATATGTTTCAGAGAATTTGTTAATGATAAGATTACTGTAAAAGAATAAACAAAGTACGCTGTTATTAACGATTGTGATAAAATATTTTGTTCTGGGGCTGTGTCTCATGGACCCTAAAATTCTGAGACCTTGTATTTTTTTTAAGTGCCTTATTTCTAAGACTTTTTAAAATCTTGCCATTTTGATTAGTTTTAGCAAACGGAATTCCAAGATATTTTTTCAATTCATTCCATGTAAGTGAATATCCGCCATATGTTATATAAGGAAGAAAAATTGAGCGTTTTCTAGAGGGGTCAATTATAGCACTTTTTTCAGCGCTAATGGAAATTTTATAATAAGAGCACCATTTATAAATATTTTCCAATGCATTTTGTAATTTAGTTTTACTATAATCCATTGATGGATGAGAAGAATAAACAAAAATATCATCAGCAAAGATGGAACACTCGACATTTGTGTGTAATGTTTCAAAGAGATGATTCATGAAAATGATAAAAAGAATCGGAGAGAGAACACTTCCCTGCGGAAGGCCTTTATGAAGGAGATTTGTATTAGAAATGGTATCCCTCCGTCTAATCTGAAACGTTCTTTCTTGCAAAAAATTGTGCATTCATTTAGCGATCTTGCCTGTAATGCGAAGTTGGAGACATTTATAAATGAGGTCATCTATAGAAACTGAATCATAGGCACTTTTGAGATCGAGATTAACACCAACAAAAACCTTGTTTCCTTATACGTATGTGCTTCAGATATTGCTGAATGTATTTTATATGTTGCTGTTTGGCTGTCTCTGAAAGGAATAAAACAAGTGTTGGTTTTATTGAGTAATACGATAGGCTACGATGCGTTAGAAAATCTTACACAAAAAATTGAAGTTAGAGCTTTTGGTCCCTATGAGGTTATTTTTGTTTTATCTTTATCTGGTTTTAGAATTGAAACTATGATGGCATGTTTCCGATCGCTTGTAAGTAAAGAGAAATTTATTTGCTGTTGAAAAATATCTAGGATTTTGCAAAGAGCTGTACCATAAAGTTTTTTTAACCAAGCTGCAGGGATGTTATCTGCACCTGATGTGGAATTTCTCGTTTTTTGTATAGCTCTTTTGAGTTCCCAGATTTTGACACTGCTATTTCAAAATTGGTTGTCACTATTGCAGTTCATCGGAACAGGTTCCAGTTCATAATTATGTGATGAAAATTTTTTTTGCAAAAAGTTAACTTTGAATTGCT
>JAPMOR010026231.1:89541-144072 GCA_026543865.1 Argiope aurantia
ATATTGTTATGAAAAAAGATTTAATATCGGGTTTAGTATGACTGCAATTTGTCTGTATTCGACAGGATAACATTAATTTATTAGTTATTGAACATGCTCGTTGGGGTTTTTATTATTTCTATAGTAATTATTATTTCGCACTGTATCCATATTCAATAGTTTGACTTTGTTCATGACTGCAGCATCATCAACTGGAAAGAAAAAGAATTCCGAATCATTTTGCAAAGTATATTATCTTCTTAAATCTACAAAAAATATAATGACAGACAACCTTACCTTTTAGCAACACAAATTAAAGAGAGGAACTATTAATAACCCTAAGAAACACACGGTCAAAAACCAAAGATTGAAGGAACAAGAAAAAAAAAACCGTCACTTGCAAATTTAAATTTTTACTTTTTCCAATGTCAATGAATTGACTGAAGTAGTGCAAATTATGAGCTGAATGAACGACATTTGAATAATATGCCTGAAAATCTATGAACTGAACATCTTCGACATCCATTGCATTCAGTTCTTAGTCGGCTTATCAAAAATTGTTTGCAAAATGGCTTCTTTTTGATCTGTACCCCATCGATTATTTTGCCAAATATAGACAAACCATTTTAACCGTTATTTGGATATTTCGACAGTTTAAATATTATTAACTTTAAGTTAGTTTTTAAATAATCATGTTTGATTATGAACAGCTCTCTACAACCATTCTGAAGTGGAAGAGACTGTTGACGATGGAACTCTCAATCTTTCGCCGACGGGGGCAATTGCCCCTCTTGCCTCTATGCTACCGCCGACTCTGCTTGTGCTGAATCTTTTGCATGTAACACACTGATGTATCACTTTTCGAATAGTTCTTCTGCCTCTTAATATCCAATATTCTTCCTCGAAGGCTTGCAATCAAAGAAGAATGCAGAATGCAATATCAGAATACAGAAGTTCCTTGTTCTTGTACACAATCAGACTAGTAACCACAGGATGATCTCAAGAAAGGATTATTGGAAACTTGAAATCTTCAGTGTCTTCTCACAATGCCAATCTGATCTTCATTCTGAACAATCCGTTTCTATCTGCAACATATTGAAGCGTTTTTCGTTAATTGAAGTAAAGGAAGATTTTTGGGCAACATACATAATTTTCGTTTCTTTCTCTTTCAGTTCGTTAGTCGTCAGCATGCCTGGTAAACGGCAAATGTCCATAATTTTGTAATTTTTATAACCATGATTACCCCTGCAGCCACTCTTATAAACTTCTCAAATGAAGAAAATTTAGTAAAGAATTCGTAAATATACTTTGATACATTTAACGATCTGACAATTTACTTTTTCTTGTCTGCGTTAACAATATTTTTATCTGGTGATAAATTAGATGCAGGTCACATTTTTTTCTTCATCTTTTTATAGGGTCGAACCCTCCCACCATATTCAAGCAATCAAAGTTTTGATTGAACAACCTTTAGAAAGAAGATTAGTGGGATAATTCCTCTGATAGATTAGCCAAGTAGATAGATAAAAAGTAGATTAACCAGGTATATAATTCCACTGATCTGGTTCACTGTTAGTTCTTATTTCTTTCATTTGATTCATCACGAACGTTGTCCATTGCTCATCCGCTTTTATCCAATGCAAACAATTCCTGGAATCCTGCCAGTAAGAAGTATTAATTTTATAAATATCTTCGAAATATTTACAAAAAAAATGGGTTTCGTTAATTTCAGTTCAATACAAAATAACAACGCTAATCTTGAAATTTAAATATCTATAATAGGAGCTATTCTAGATCTTGCTGCAAACTAAATTACAAGCAATTCTTTTATCTTTTTCGGATCTTGGGAAAATGCAAGTGGCACAGACCTGTCGATTTGTACCCCAAAAGATATGTAAACTAAGTTATAAATTCTTATGTCCCCAAATCTTCTTCTTCTGTCGGGTTCGTTTAGATAGTGGGTGTATGGTGAAGAGAACACACAATCAGGAGGCCTCAGTAGAAGACACAAGTACACAAAGACGACGAATACACAAGAGGCAAATATTTACAGCAGAGACGAAAACAGGACAGCACACTATAGGCGACAGTAGTCCACAGTAGTAATCGTCTACAGCACACGAAGCGGCCAGACAGAATCTAGCAGGAGGACGTTCCTCGGAGCTTCGCTCTGTGGTCTCTCCAACGGCTGAATTTCTCGCTGTCTTCTCTCGTTGTAACTGCCAACTCACTACTTCTCACAACTGGCTACTATACACAATATACGACGCTGCCTCCACTGTAGGCAACAGGATTCGGCACACAGCAGTTCAGTACTCACTCCACACAACACTAGTAATTCACCGTTGCTTCGCTATTCTCTCGAAGACTCGTTACTATGCTTCAATTCACGACGAACGACACACAACACCGCAGCTTGAGAGTGCCGGTCTTTTATAGTTCCCGGAGGCAGGACTAGAATATTCTAGACCAATCAGGTGTATCTTGGTTCCTAATGGGCGGATCGACAAAATTCTCAAAGTTTCGAGCATTATCCATTTTATTGCCAAGCTCTGGGATCACTGGCTTGACATCCAGCAGCATCCAATACGGATGACTGTAAAACGGTATTTCTTATGATGACACTATTCGCGATGGAAAGCAAAATTACAAGTTTGTAACAAGCACAATCAGTCAAGAGCACAATCAGTCAAGCACAATCAGTCAAGGTCCTTTAAATGCCCAATAGGGTGGAACGATAAAGCGAACTTTTGATTTTTATTTTGGAATAGCGCGGAAAAGTTGCCTTTTGGTTTAGATAAAATAAATTATAAGTATGAGCAATATTAGAGTACGTCTTGAGGTACCGCAAGAGCGTTAAATTTTCATAAAATTGAAATTTTTGCTACATTTGAAGGGTTTTTTTTTTTTTTTTTTTTTTTTTTACAAAATAATCAACTTTTAATTTTTAATTTGAAATAGCGTGGAAAAGATGCCTTTTGGTATAGATAAGATAAATAAAAAATTTTTAATGTACATCTTGTGGTGCCACAAGGACGTTAAACTTTCATAAAAACACACTTTTTGTAACTTTTTAAAAAAATTTGCGAGCCTCGATTATTAAATAAAAAGCTTTAAACGTGTTATAATACGAATAGAAAAATAAAAACAATTTTACTCTTGCATTGGTATGGCATCCAGGAAGCTGAATCATCACTGAATTAGATGTTATTTAGGGGAGGCGGAGTTATGTCTGCGTTTGGTGTTGAGATCAGAGCTGATGCCGAGTTCAGTTGAGTTTGAGTCCTCGCTCCGTCTGTTGTGTAATGATTAGCGTAACTGATTTGTGATTTTATGCGCTTGTGTACTTTGTAGTTAGTAAAAATGGTTCAAGTTAAATTAGTGAAAACAAAACAAATGTCAAAATACCCTACTTTTGGGGAATTTAGTGATTTGCTTGAAATTGAACTGCCTATTTACGAATTTGTTATGAAGTGCTATTGTTATATTAGACATAACCTGAAATTGCTTCAGAGAAGGATCCTTCTGTAAGTGAAATATGTGACACTTTAGTTCGCAAAACAGAACAAATATGGTCAAGAGCTTCTATTCAAGTTATTTCTAGCAAAAAGCTTTTACAAATGTTAAAAGCTTATCATGCTAAATACAGGAATTTATTAAAGTCTAAAAGCAGAAAAAGCTCAAATAAGTTTGATTCCAACCTCAGAAAATTTAGAGAAGAAGCTAAATGTTTATTTGATAATACTGCCTGTAAATGTAAATTTTTATACTTGCACTTGCATAAAAGAAGACAAAGTACCAGTTATGGAACAAGAGTTTCTAAACGACCAACACTGTAGCAAGAAAATCGTTATAGGTAACATTGATGTAGCTACCACAAGCGCTTTGCGGAAGAGAGAAGGAAGAAAAAATAAACAACTACAGATAATAGTTAAGTTTGATCAAAAACGGGCAAAAAGTACTAGTGTACCAGAAAATGGTTATTGACAGAGCTGAAGAACAACAGTGTTCTTTAAGAGAACACACACAAGAAGAGATGGACCAACCAGATCCCCCAAATAGACAAAAAGAGATAAAACTACCAGATGCAACTTCGATGCAAAGGGTTACATGGACATGATCTCATGGTCTGAAAATGACGTAACTGAGCTCACCTTGTTAAAACATGTTTCCAGTGACTCTCTAAAAGACTTTATACTGCAGGCTTCTTCAGTTGAACAAGATAATATAGTGAACTCGGTTATCGACTTTCTAAAATATCTTCAATAATTACTATGGATGTGATATGAGAGAACACTTTATTTGCGATTATTTACATAGAAAGTTTCGAAAGCATATTTACATCGAGAAACGCGAAATCTGAATAATTACATTGGAGTGGAGTTGAGTTGCAACTGGTATGACGCTTACATAATCTCCCATCTTGCAATTTTATGGAGCACCTGAAATTGCAAAAAAAGTTATAAATCGAGTCTGTTGGGAATTTTAATACGCCGGCCAGCTTTAGTGACAACATCAGGAGAGGCGTTTTCTATCAGTTTGAAGGAGAATTATGTCTCCAACATTCAAAGATTCATTTCGAGTGTGATGACCTTTATGCACTTACATTGCTAAGTATTCGTTACGGAATCTCGTTCTTAAATCATGCTGTAGTTTTTGAATAAAACGTAATCTTCTATTTAGGCTTTTACTGTCGATTTCGTCTAAATCAGTTGTATCATTGCTAGGAATGCCTTGCAAGAAACAAGCAGGTGTCAATGACCTTAGACCTTCTGAATTATCTTCAATATATGTGAGAGGCCTGGAATTTATTGTAGCTTCACAGTCACATATAAGAGTTTCCAATTCTTCATAATCAATACTCTTTCGGCCCAAAATTATCCTTAGCATTTCTTTGAGCATGCGGATCATCCGCTCCCACCATCCAGCAGTTGGAGGGTTGAAATTCCATTTAATTTTCTTGATAGTGGAAAACGACATGATCTTTTCCCAATCTAGATATTTCAAGGCATTACTTGAACCAACGAAGTTGATACCGTTATCAGTGTAGATTATATTAACTCGACCTCTCCTAGCAAAAAATCTGCTTAAAGCCATTATAAAGGCTTCCGTGGACAAGGAATTAACTAACTCAAGATGAACAGCCCTATAAACAGCAAGGTAAAAAGGACAATTTATGTCTTTTCTCCAGAACGCAAAAACAATGGGCCTGCCAAATCAATCCCTGTGACTTCAAATGCTGCAGCAACTTTTATTCTATTTTTGCTAAAGGTGGCTCCGTAGGTTTGGCTTTAAATCTTTTGCAAGTAATACAATGAGAGCTTACTCGTTTTGCTATTTTATTGACAGAAATAATCCAGTAATTTTCCCTCAAATTGGAAATGAGAGTTCGAAGTCCGAAATGCTGCAACTCACAATGCTTCTGGTGTATCAATCGACGAATTATTTCATGGTCACCCGGCAACAATATTGGGCACTTAAAATTCTCTTCTTCATCTCCCAGTATGAGCTTAGTTCTAACTTTAAGAATGTCGGAATCGTCTTTGAAAGTTTGTATATTTTTCAATGCTTTCATATTGCTTCCTGCAAAACTTTCCTTTTGAATTAGCTTTAGTAAACAGTTTTCAGCTGATTGGACTTCTTCATAGGTTAATTCGGTTTCCTTACAATTTTATTTAAGACGACAGTTTTTAATAAAACGTAGTATCCAAGCCAGCATTCTTAAAATCTTTGTATATTTCGAGAAATAAAGTAGATTGTCAGTAAAGTTAACTGATTCATGCTCCACGTTACTGACTATTGTTTTCCTTTTCTCTGATTCAACTAAATTCTCATCAATAATTTGTTTTTCATTCAAAGGCCAGAATTCTTGTGACTTTGATAACCATTCTGGACCTTCCCACCACTTGCTCTTCAATAAAATTTTTGCATCACAACCTCTTGAAGGAAGGTCTGCTGGATTCATATGAACTGGCACGAAATATCAGTTATCAGAATCGGTATATTTTCTTATTTCAGTTATCCTATTTCTTACAAATGTATTCCAAGAACTATCCCGTTTAATCCAAGTTAAGACAACAGTCGAGTCAGTCCAAAAGTATACTTCATTAAATTTTACCTCAAGTCCATCTGTCACTTGGCAATATAGGCGGGATAATATAAGAGCTCCCAACAGTTCTAATCGAGGAATTGTAATTTCCTTTGTTGGTGACACTCTTGACTTACTTGTTACTAATTGAACTGAAACTTTCCCATTATATTCAGCACGTAAAAAAATACATGCAGCAAAAGAGGCTTCACTGAAACAGTGAAGACTTATCTGACAATCTTTAAAAGGGTTTGAAATGAGTCTTCTTGGAATTTTGCAATCTTTTAGCAGATTTACATGTTTGTACCAGGCTAAAAATACATTACATATATCTTGTGGAAGTACATCATCCCAGTTAATTTTTCTTTTCCATGTTTTTTGTAGAATGATCTTTGGAATTAGAGTAGTTGGACTCGTATATCCTATTGGGTCATAAATTCGTTGAGTAATAGATAATAATGTTCGTTTAGTTATATTTTTTTCTGAAATTTTAATAGCACTGTTACAAGAAAGTTCATCATTTTCAGTATCCCAGGAAAATCCTAGTATTGGAATATATCTCTTTTTTGTTTCTCCTACAATTCTTTCAGAAGTAACCCAAACTCGTAAATCAAATTTGGCTGCAGACATCAGTTTTTTAGCTTCAGAAATAAATTTGGCTGCCTCTTCTCTAGTTTCTAAACTAGTTATGCATAAAAAGATTTTTGAAGTTGACGAGCTGTTTCCTTCCTTCCATCTGAAATATTCTCTAGATGATGAGCTATCGTTGCCTAAAAAAAATGGACTAGGAGAAGCACCAAATACCACTCGACAATGTCTCAGGGTGATCAGTTCCTCCCTTCTTGAAAAGTCTTTCCACCATAAAAACTTAAAGTAGTCTCTATCCTTTGGGTTCAGACTGATTTGTAAGAATGCCTTTTTAATATCTGATATTATTCCAATAGCATTTTTACGAAATTGCATTATTAATTTTGGTACTAATTCTAATAAATTTGGACCCTTTTCTAAGTAATTATTCAAGCAATTTCCTTTAGAGTCTTTTGCTGAGGCATCGAAAACAGGGCGAATCTTTGTAGTTGCATCTCCAGTCTTTATTACAGGATGATGAGGTAAATAGTGTCCTTTATTCTTATCTTCATTTACAATTTCGATAATTCCCTCTCGAATCCACTCATTAAACACATCATAATATTCGCTTAAATGTCCTGATCGAATAAGATTTTTTTAAACTGACATCAAACGCTTAGTAGCTAATTCCTTGTCGCTTTCTAACTCTGGATATCCACTTTTCCATGGCAAACATACTTCATATCTCTTGTCTTCATTTCTCTTAATAGTTTTACGGAAAAATTCAACTGTTTCTTCATCGGCTACCTGCCTTGATTTAATTTCTACAGGATCTCGTATACCGATGACATCTAGACTCCATAATTCCGTCAAATCTAAATTGGCAACATAAATAATATTCTCTAAAGATTTTGAATGTTTCGTTTGTTTACCTTGAAGTGTCCATCCGAGTTTTGTTTCTATGGCTACTAAATTTTTATCAATGTGTTCAATTGATCCCGTGAGCTATACACCAAGGTAATCTGCTCCTATTAATAAATCTATTTCAGGAGTATCTTCCCCTGTATCAATTAATTCTATATTTTTTTCTCTTCAAAATGGGAAAATTTTCAGGATTACTTACACGAGGAATAGCACCACATATTTTCTTTTCATCTAAAACGGAAATGTTGTGCCTGAAATTCGAACACAAGCTTTGCAATGTAATGTTATACACATTATGGGACTTTTGTTTAGTTTCACTGCCACCCAAAAGTCCATGATTTAACATTTCTTGATCTACTGGTTCCAATCCCAGTTTATCCACGATACAGTCGCCAAGAGGTGGGCTATTCTAGGATTTTACCTCTTTTTTTTATGAAAGATCTTTGAGCACCTGTATCGAATAATCCTCGGATAATTAAAGATCTGTCTTTATTGATGATTTTCACCAATACCGTTAACAATAATGTAGATGAATCCCTTAGCGAAAAGAGAATCTTGGTATCTAATTCAGGTGATGGATTCTGTTTTGTTTGATTTATATTTGGACACATAATACTATGATGTTTGTTCTTGCATATAATGCACTTCAAATAGGCCTACAAATCTTTGAATTATAACCTGGTTTCAAACAAATAAAGCACGCACCTTTCTTCTTTAATATTTCTTTCTCTTCCAGTGACATATCGGGAGCTTTAAAGCATTCAGTTGTATTATGAAATGACTTATTACAAAACATGCATTGCTTGTCATTTTTTTCAGCTCTTTTCTTTTCACTAGATACAGTGCAAGCTGCCGTAGGAATTTTATCTTTCGATTTAATTCTGTGGAACTCTTGATCCTTTGCAAAACCGGATCGAGCAAGTTGTAATTTCTCATCACTCTCGACTTCCGATTGAAGAAATGCTAACAAGTTTCCCAAAATATTCGGCTTGACTTTATTTTCAACTCTGCTACGTGTTCGTTCCCATTCTTTTATGAGATCTTCTGGAAGAGCTGACTCTACTAATGGATACAACATTGCTTCGTACTTTTCAGATGTCACTCCTAATGTCTCTAATGCTCTTAACTGGGTTTCTAATTTATCATAAAGAACACGTAAAGTGAAATTTTCTCCATTCTTTCCTTGCGTTAAAACAAGATTCAAAAGTTCACGAACATAAATTTGGATCAACAACTCATCTTTAGCAAAACGCGATTTCAATTGTTCAATAGCTTTGTTATAATTCGCGCCCGATGGCGGAAAACTTTCTACTAAATCTCTTGCCGATGAATCAATTTCCGTAGCTTGCAAAAGATATTGAAATTTATCATCCGAATCAATAGCATCATCATCGTGAATTTTTTTGAATTGTCCCCAGAATCCGAGCCAGTTCGCCAGTTTCGAGCCAGTTTATATCGCCGTCAAAACGTTTTAATTCCAGCTTGGGAAGGCGAAAAGTTCGTTTTGTTTCATTTAATATGCAGGAAGTATCACTATTTTCTTCTTTCGCAGTCAAAACAAAATCGACTTTCGTTTTCAAAGCAATCCACTGATCTCGATAATTTTCCGCTATGTCAAGGTCATTAGAAAATTCTTCTTCTTCAATATTTTCCATTTAGGACCATTTAACTCTTATATTTTCATCTAATTCAAATAACCTTTCAGCTTTATCACTTAAAATATTAAATACCGGTATCAACTCAATTTTACTTACCGGTTCCGTTTTCATAGCATTTTCAACTTCTTTCAACGATTTGGTAAATAATCTCCTGAGTTGTGTTCTCTCCCGTTTTAGATAATCCATAATCCTGTCGCGGACGTACTTTGTAAAATATCTTCAATAATTACTATGGATGTGATATGAGAGAACGCTTTATTTGCGATTATTTACATTGAAAGTTTCGAAAGCATATTTACATCGAGAATAATTACAATCTGAATAATTACATTGGAGTGGAGTTGAGTTGCAACTGGTATGACGCTTACAGATTTCCTTGTCACACGCAAGCTGTGGAAAGAGCTGTAAAACTGGTGACAGAATCGACCCAAAATGTTTGTGGTTCAGTCGCAAGAGAAGGATACATAAGAGAAAAAGTTGACTAACATGTGAATATGCCAAAATTTAATACAAAAAAAAAAAAAACCTCAGTTTAATGTGGCAATGAAGTAGGAGAAAAGATTTTGAATTGTAGCATTTTTAATCATTAAAGATACAAAAGTAAGAAACAAAATTTAACATGCAATATATTTTGTTTTATTATTACATTTTGTAACTAAGAGTTTCTTCGAGTTGTAGTGCTTATATATGTATTTAAAAACATCTTTTGTAACATCATATCCAAGAATTTATGAATTTTATGTAACATAAAAATTCATAAATTCTTTTTTATCAAAGTTTATAATTTTTCATTTTTTTACGAATTTTAAGTTCTTTGCAGCACCTCAAGATGCTATATTTAGCATTGCAACCAAATTAAATTATTTTTTTTTAAATCTAAAAGGCACCTTTTTCACTCTATTACCAAACTGAAATCGAAAAAATAAATTTGAAGGCCCATTTTAAAATTTGTCAGTTTTATTAAATTTTTTTCAAATATCAAGCTTTTTGCGGCACCTAAAGATGTTGCAATATGGCAACCAAATTTTCAATTATTCTTTATGAAGCTAAAAGGCAACTTTTCTCCACTATTACCAAACTAAATTCGAAAAAAAAATTTTAAGGCTGTTTTCGTTCCATCCTTTTCTACATACATTCTATTAGCACAAGATATTGTACAATATCTTCTTGATGTTATCCGATATTCTGAACGCCGGCTCCTTGATGTTATCCGATATTCGGAACGCCGGATATTCTGAACAATGTTACAGGGACCATTTTGTATCAATAATTGTTTTATTTTTTTGGATTATCAACTTTTTAAATTTTTATCTTTTTTTAATAAGTTCTTCTCTTAATGTTTCTGTTTATTTCAGAATCTGCATAGCTCCGTTTACGGTAGAAGGATCAACAGTTCCTGCAATAAAACGATAGATAGTGAATAATTCAAAATCATTAAATTTTTTGAGATTTTTATTGTTTTCTTTGGTCTCTCTGTCTCTGAATCAGATATCTCATTATTTGTATTATAAACTTCTTCAATCAAGTTTCTGAGAAACTTTCCTTCGTTCACAATTCTGTTTTCCATTTCTTCATCACCAGTGAGATCCTCGGCTTCTTTTTCTTCACCGAGTCCCTGCAGGGCGAGATTCAGGGAAATTTATAGAATGGTCACCTCAACATCTCGCCAGATTAAAAATGGCTATGTGTGTTATTGCTCTTGAGTGTTGGAGTTTTATATATATATAGGCAAACTTCTTCAGACTTACTAATTTGTGATTATTTTTACCCAGATTTTAATGAAAGGAATTCATGTCATCATGTGAGCCTTACTTCACAAGTGTAGGGTGGTCCAAGTTGCAACAAAATGTAGCTACTTTTTAAATAACATTGCATGTAATGTCAATATATATTTTAAAAGCATGACAAGCATGAAGCAAGCTGATGATGGTTAAAAAAATTTGTAATGAAAATTAGGTGCAAGGAAAATTACCTCCATACAAACACAGAAATATTTTTGAAAAGAATTACTACAAATTTTTCAGCATAAATTTTCCGATATAAACTGGATTGATAAATACATTTACAATGCTCATCAACAAAAATATTCACATAGAAGAAAAATTTTTAATACTATCTATGAATATGATACTAAAAAAATACGAATGATTTTCGATAATTTAAACACAAAATTATCTTTGCTTTTATCAAAAATAAATATGACAAAATAAACTTTATTCTCATGTAGCAATAAAATATCCATTTTTTTTAAACCAAGGAAAGAGTATTTCTTATGCAAATAGTATCATGTGAGGTATTGCAACACAGATTTCAAATTAGAATTAAAAACAAAAGTACAATGCAATTTCTCTACTACAGCTATTCTATGTTCCAAGGGAAAACCTCATTAATGAGTTGATACATCTGAAGAGTTTTCATTTTTGGTGGACAAGATACTTATAACAAAAAACTTAAATTCATTATTTCCAACACAATAAATTTAAAATCTGACATTTTTTTTTTTAAAGATATAACTAGTATTGTGTGTAACTTATTTTTTCCAGAAGTTTTGGTCATAACTGGAAAAGTAGATTCATAATTAATTTATTGCTAGATTTAAAGGACTGGGTAATAATATCACCAATTTTTTCAAAATTCTGTTGATCCAATGATAAATGATTTTGTTTGTTTGTGATGTCCCCAAATTGAAAGATTCAACAAGCTTTCATACAAAAGCAACTGATCTAGATTAAATGGGGGAAAAAAAGCTTGGGCATCATTTAGAAATCATCAGTATAAACTCATGCCAAAAATTCCCTTTCTCTGTGCATAGTAATTTGTTTATCCCACTCAAATAGAGGACAAGTTATTATAGTAGTCGGTAAGGTCATTCCACCCTATGAAAAGGATGATAAATTTCGATTTGATTTCCTAGGTTGTTATTGTATTTCGATTCTGGTTTCCTTTAAAAATGTAAGGACTCACTTTCGATGAAACTGAATAGATGATAACTACAGTTACGTGGATCTGAATTTGGAAATCTGGATGGTTGGATTTAGGAGTTACTGGAACATTATGTCTATCGGCCAAAAATTTCATGACAAACAATAGTGGCCATGGAGAGGGATGGCTACTATGCAGAAATCTTGATGAAACTAAAAGTACATCAGTAATAAAATTTGCTTTATTACTATATAACATAATATTAAAAATCTTCAATATATCTTTTTATAATGAAAACAAATGTATAATAACAATTTTATAACAAAAATATAATTAATTGGAAAGAATATTCCTTAGGGCTATAAATCATTGGTATGCTCTAATGAATGTTTTTGCATATCACAATGTATGTTTTTGCATGTGACCTA
This sequence comes from Argiope aurantia, assembly GCA_026543865.1. NCBI lineage: Eukaryota > Metazoa > Arthropoda > Arachnida > Araneae > Araneidae > Argiope > Argiope aurantia. Next base: position 102,108 of record JAPMOR010026231.1, read on the forward strand.
GTATATAACACAATTATAAACACTAAAGCAAAAAATATTTTTATGATCATATTCACAAAATAACTTCTCCATTTAAAATAAAATGTATTTAAAAAATTTTATATCATTTTTAAATGTATTTTCAACATACATTTTCATCTGATCTTTCCTGTCAAAGTAAGGATACTCCCCAGGCACACATCAACAGGTAATGAATGATAAAGTTAACTGTTCCAAGAAAAACACAGCATCCAATTATTTCTGTCTATAAAATTCCTCTAATAAGTGATTGATAAAAATATATACAAGTCAGCAATGAAAATAATCAATAAAGAACATTTTTAAAAACTACTACAAGTATAACACTTAAAATTATAACACTGAACAAATTGCAATGGATTTTGAACACAAAATGCATCTGTATATTCTACCTCTATGAAAATAAAATGCATTTGGTAAACAGTATTTGCTTTATTATATAATGTGTCATTAAATCTTTATACCCCAGAAAGTATTTAAATACATATTTATTCTTTAATTATAAGGATTATTTAGTGTTTTGAGATGTAAAAATATAATCGTATTAACTGATTTTTTTCTGAATAATTAATCTTTAATTTCTTATATTTATGTAGATAGTGCTTTAATAACATCAGGTAGTCATTAAGATACAAAGTATATAAAAAAAATCTTTGATATATCATTATACAAGAAAAATCAATTTCTTTTCTTCTTATGAAATACATGAGAAGAAATAATACTTCTCATGAATGTATTATCACAAGCATTTGTAACAGCATATGTATCAATGAAAAATTTAAAATAAATATAACAACAGGTTGTAGTTATTTGTGCATAGTATGAGCAAAAAAGGTGCATCATGTATTAATTAGGTAACAAGCATCTTTGGCTACATAATGGGTATATAAATAGAAAATTTCTCATTTTAGTGCTATGTGTTATAGATTCAAAATGGCTTCCAAATGATAGGTGTCTCGCAAATAATGCAACAAATTTTGTGATCACATGGTTCATAATAATGTATGGGTCTTCTAGAATATGAACTTTTGAGTGCATCTTCTTTGGTGCATTTGCTGTTAGAAATTACCACAGAAATAGAGCTCATGAATCTCATTTAAATGTGAGTAATTTGAATACCTATTTTCTGATGAATCAGTTTCTGGTTTGATCTGAGAGCTCATGTTCTATCTTTTGGACCAAATTTCCAATCTTTTCTTCAGATGCTTTTTTTATATTGTTAATGGAAGGTTTAAAGCTGCATGCAATATCTGATGTGAGCATTCTTATTTATGAACTTCTAAAGCCATTTTAGTGAATTGATTCTCATTACTACATAAATGAATATCTGATGCGAATTTTTTTTATTTATGAACTTCTAAAGCCAGTTTAATGAATTTATTCCCATTACCACAGTCGGTACAAAGATAAACTTCAGGCCTATTTTTTGGCAAATGTCCTTTAACTCTCATTTGACATGTAGCAGTTCTCCTGATGACCCTGAAAATGGTCCATATGTCTTGTAAAATAATTTTTCAAAATTAAGTCTCAAACTATAGTAATTTATATTCTTTTTAGTAAATATGGAAAAATCAACTCAAAAAAATAATGTAACAATAAAAAAACATTGACCATCTTTTACATATCATATTTGAATATTGATATGATAATCAGGCTTGAATAGTATGATTTAAAGTATTGCTTAACCAGTAAGAGTGGTCTCCTTTCTTGTACACTCTCTAATAAAGATGCTATCCCAGAGAATATCTTGCAAGGTATTGGCATACAATAGTTACAACCTTAATTAACCTTTGGCATGCATTAGCATTTTTAATGAATCTGTCATGTAAACTTTAAAAGAGCTTTCTGTCGATTACTCCCTGGCATGTGATTAATAATATCCAAAAATCGAATTTGTGTTTTAGATTAATTTTCCCCAACTGACTGAAACTAAAATTTGAAATTGAAAACTGCAATTAAAGTCACAAAATCCCACATCAAATTTGATATATTTAATTCATCACGTTCTTGAGTTATCACGTTTACATGTTTCTGAAATTAAAGATTGATAGATGGTCAGCCTCTTAGATTTGGCACAGAATTTCCTAGGTACCCAACTATAAATCTGTGAACTGAATTTTATTCATCTAGCTCTTTTCATTTTGTAATTATCATATTAACTCATATTCGAATAATTGTACAGACAGACTTCCCCTGTATGGATATAGCTTGAAATTTGATACAAATCTAAATTTAGTATAAAAACAATCACAGACAGACATTTTCCAAAAACGAGTTTTTTAAACTGAAGGAAATCTAAAACTTAGAGATTCATCAAAATCTCAAGTTTGAATTTGTTTGATAATTATATATTTTCTCAATACTATATATACAAGAAACTAAAAATTCATATTTAATATTGGTTAATAATTAGAATTCGAAATACATTCAATTAATAATGTACAAGATGCAGCAATGAAATTGAAATTTTATATTTCATAGCAGTTCTCTAATGGAAATATTATTGTATATATTCCCTTTTTTAAATGCTGGTAAAGAATGGGATGATTAATTGTTAATATGTTTACAATACTATATGCACATAGATATGTAATAGATTGCTAACATGAAAGATCTATAAAGTAAACAATTGGATTTGTATTAGAGATGTAAACCTGTTAAGGACTTGTGTTCTTCTTATGGTACAAATACATAACAATTCCATAGAAAAACCAAATGCATTCCAAGCTTTTTCGTTTGTTTGTTTGTTTTATTTAACAAATTCCTATATAGGTATCAACAGGCATAAACCACTCAGCCAGCTTTTGAAAGTTAAGTATTGCTAGATTGAAATGCACCTCCACTTCATTTTTTTTTGAGATAATGCAAGAGAATCAAAATTTGTCCTTAGCGTCCCTAATTTACCTTATTTATAAAATCTTTTATTATACATAACAATAAAAAAGTCCTACAAAATCATTTTCAGCAAAATTTTCAAGAATAAATTTCCTGGTATTAAATATTGCTTTACATTATCTTAATCTTGACATTTTAACCAATATTTGAAGAAAAAAAATTTGTCAAAACTTATACATACTTTAAATTAAACCAGACATTAACAGGTTAAAGAAGTCCATACATGTTTTAGATATGCTATTTAGAGAAAAGCCAAACTCATGTAGTAGATTAGCTACTTTAATAATGTATTCAGATCAGAACTGACGCAAAAAATCCAGCAGACAACTAAATTTAGATAAATACCCATTTTTTTATTATTATATTCCTTTGACCAAAATTAAAAATGCTAATTGAATTCATTGGTGGAAAATGAAATTTATTGAAAGAAAATAAATATGAAAGCTAGAGAAATTACTATTATAGTATTAAAATTTTTTTCATAGTTATATTATGGCATTAATATTAAAATTCATCATTATTTAATCAGAGATAATAATTTATTTTAGTCATTCAATTTAATTTTGCTACCAGCTTGATTTTAATCAATAATGTAAAAGGACTTTAAAAAAATAAATAGAATAACTTGCAAAATGAAAAAAATAAAAAAGTAACACTAAATTGGTTTATATCCACTTTAATTTCAAAATTTAAAAATAATACAGCAATTTTTAAAAAAACTTACAAAACTAGGAAGAATATAACAGAATAATTCCAATTTGTAACAATGACTCGTCAAAAATAAAATATTTATTTAAGATTAAATTTTAAATTCTGCCTATAAAAACTTCTAAAATAATTATATATAAGAATTCTGAAAAAATCATGTTTATTTAAAAAGAAAATCTTACTAAATAAGTAAATTAATCAGCTTCCATTAATTATATTTTTATATGTTGATTGCTTGACAACTATTATATTGATAGAGTTTGTTGTTACATTTTATCTACATTCAATATATTTATTAAACCAATTAACTAAACCTTTCAATATGTTAAAACTAAAAGCTCAAACTACTCTTTAAATATCAAACAACAGACCAATATATAATAAAAAATACTTTATAGAAAAATATACTTTAACAAGAAATGATTTTTAGCTGCCTTTTTCAGTAGATTTTTATAGCAAATTATTTATTTAGAATTTCTATAGATGTTGAAAATTACAGTGCAAAGAATTTCTTAATGAAATGAGGTAAAAAAAAAAAAAAAAAAAACTGACCAATCAAAACATTACAATCACTTTAAAGAAGACAGGAAAGTTTAACTTAACAATGTATGCAGTTATGGTAAAGGAAAAGGAAAGCCTTGTGTATTCTGCTCGATATAAAAAATAGACAACAATAGAATAAACAACAAAATTCTACTTATTAAATCAATATGCCATATGAAATGTATTGATAAGGAGATGTGGTAAATATTTTATTTTCCAAAAATATACAAATTAAAATTTTTCCTGCTCGCTAAGTATCTAATGAATAGTTGAATTCTAGCAATATTTAATATAAAGAATATTTAATATTTATTAAGCAATATCTATCAAGATTTAAATATGTTTCCTTGACACTGTTTCATCACTAGAGAAATTAAATTAATATTAGCACAAAAGAATAAATGCTTTAAATTCGTTTCAACAGATCTTGTAGAAACGTTATGAGATATGGTTCCATAAGAAATTTGCTTTATGCAACATTTACAGTCAATTCCTGACAAAAAACATCCTTAATTCCTTTTCAGTGTTCAGTTAATAATAATAAAAAGAATCCAAAGAAATCTACATTCCAATGCTAATTCACATGAAGCAACTCTTTAAAAGCTGCAATATAATTATAATGAATTTATACATATATTTTGCTACATTTTAATTCTTAGGAATTTAACAATAGAGAATTTTTGATGACAGCAAAACTGCAGGGGAAGGGAACACCCTCATTTGAAGAAAAAGTTACCTTTCAAATATTGAATATATACCTAATTTGACTCTTGAATGATCTACAGTGACCATCATTTCTGGTTTTGGCAATTCCTTATGCTTAGAATTTGTCAAAATTATAATATCATTCTCACTGGTCTATAAGATTAATGGGAAGTTTTCATTCTAAATTTAGATTTTCAGCCGAAAGTTGCTCTTATCTCTCAACCAAAATAGCCTGCAGCAAATTATGTTTATGCATAAAATAAAAATAAAAAGTTACTCATGCTAACTTATTTTTTGAATAATTTTTTTTTATTTAATGGAAAATGCATTCACAACTGATTAATTATTCTTCATATCTTAATTAGTGATATTGATTTTAATATAAATACATTATGAAAAATAAGTATTAAATTTCTCTTGAACAATTTCTCAAACCAGATAAAGCACAGATATGAAAAAAAGTGTTGAATATTATTCAAAATTTCCATTACATAGACTAATTATTTCAGACTAATTACATCCATGTGAACTTATAATTTGCCTATAAGTAAATACATATTTTTAAGTAAAAATGCAAATTAAGTATTTATGCAATGTAAATCTAAAAAGTTTTGAAACATTAAACAACTTGAGCATTTAAAATTTCTAATTATCTTTGTACAAAATTAACTTTATAAAATTTTTACTATGTATATGTAAAATTTAAAACAGATATTGTTTAGGAATACAAAGAAATAGCCACATTTTACACTAAAATTTATTTTATTACACTTTGTAATACAAATGATCTCAGTCATTAAAATGTATTTCATCCACATTATTTTCTTTACAAATTTGTTCAATTTTTTTTTTTACTGCCATCTGAAATACCCATTTTAGTTTATTCCAATATTTTTTAAAACTAAAAAGAAAAGAAAATTACACACATAAAAAAAAGACAAACAAACAAAGAAATTCATCCAAATAAATAAGATGCAACAGATTTCATTTCAAGTAAAATATTTGTATTCAGTCAGCAAAGTAACATCGTATAAATCGCATGCTTTACATATAAAAAATGCAATAAGTGTGGAAGACAATTCTAAAAGTAGTTTCAATAATAGATTCATTAAAACATGCTCATCCCTGAGTACTATGGACATGCAAAAAAAAAAAAAAAAAGATACAGAAAAAGATGCAAGGCCCAAAAAAGCTCTTTAAAACTTATTTTGGCTGCTAAACAGCAATGCATATATTCCTTTCCTTGACAAAAAAAACCTGATTATTTAAAGCATCACCTTAAAAAAGTTTTAGTGATCCAAGAACAAAAAAATATATATATGAATAAAAATTATTAATATTTTAACTACAGTATAAAGGTATTATTATTCTGTTAAAAATTATCTAAAATTCATTGTAAAAGTATTTGTGGCACAATAATAGTGATGAATATTCATATTTTTATACATAAAAGGAATGTATTGTAATAAATAGTTTCACCACATATTGAGAAACATTTAAACACACTAATATTTCACAATTTTTTTTTTCAGCTGATTATTTTATTTTTTCCTTAAGCCAAATTGAAGTCTTAAAAAGATTAGAAAAATCATATTTTCAAGGAATATGCACTGCTGGATAAGTAAAATTCAAACATATAGTAAAACCCATTTTGAAAGAATCCCATATTTTAAAAAAGTATAGAAAGAAGCACGGCTGTAATTAACAAACTTCCATAATTTTACATTTGGAAGCCATTTTATGACAAGTATAAATGTATTTATTATCTAACATTGTAAAACTGATACCTAAACATACATACAATTCATGAATGATTATAGGTTACTTTACATAATTTATAATAGAAATGCTACATGTCTTTTAATTTCAGCAATTAAAAATAAATTAAAAACACTTTTGACATTTTAATAAAATTACAAAGGGCATGCAGAACTTTAAATATAAAATATTTTACATGCCTCCAATACATCATGCTTAAAATTAAAGACAAATATATTTCAATTCTTATAAATTAATATCCCTTTTCGCCTACAAATTTTGTTTGCAACATCAGTAAGAAGTGGCTAGAATAAAAACAGTTTTGCATGCAATAAAAATACACTTTGTCAGCAATCTCAACATTTTGCAAATGGATGTTGGAAAATATTAAATGAAAAATAAATTTAAAAAGTATAGAAGCATTTTTTTACAAGACAAAACGTCACAGTTCTGAATATATATAAATATTTACAATATTTCTAATCAGCAATTAAGAACAAACAGGAACAAAATTTTTTAACAGTATGTTTGAATACTGTAACTGTGAACACTGAAAAAATATACAACACTTACAATATTTTATACACAAAATTCATTAATATTTCCTGTCATTATGAAAATAAGGTGCATTGTGTAGATAAGATTTACTTTATTTTTATAAAGAGCCTGGTTAAAAAATTCAGAGTGTCTACTGTCAGGTATGGATTCAATATTAATTCCACAATGCACCTTCTGGTGAAACAAATATTCACCAATTGATAGATCACATAAGGAGAATTTAAATTTCAATATTTATAAAAATAAACAAGTCACGATTCCTATCAAATTATATGTTTAGAATGATCACAATGATTTTAGATTTTCCATAATTTAATTGAAGCAATAAAAAAGTTATTATACATGCAAATCCTTGTCAAGATTAAATTTTCACCTGTAAAATCAAGACAACACCCAGATGAAAGTTCCATTCAAAGAACACATAATTTGAATGCAGGTACTTCACTTAAAATAAACACTTTACAGTTTCTGGATTTGTACAAGATGAATTGACTTGAAAACACATTTTTAAGACTAGACAAACTTATATTTATGGCAATATTTTACTTAAAACACAAGACATTTCAAAGAACATGAGGAGAATACAAATTGTCCTATAAAACATAAAATGTTAAAATACTTCTGGATAAATTTTTATTTAATTCATCAATGGATAATTTAAATGTAAATGCTTCTATAAGAAATTTGTAAAGTCCTTGGTTGTAATTAGTCATTATTAATTGTTTTTTAAATAAAAAAAAGGTTGCAGTGCTGTTAATATTTCATCTGTAAGATGTTTAGGTTTGTTGTCTTTTCAATAAATCTTTTCCTTTATTTGATACACTGTTCACAAAAATTAAAGGAAAATACAAAATGAATAAAGAGGAAGGAAAACTCTGGCTTCTTTAATAAACAGAACATCAGAAAAGGAAAGATAAGGCGTAACGTTAGTTTCAGCCATGCATGTGTGTATATATATTTCCCCTTTTTTATAGTTTTATATTCATTTAAAAATATTTTGATTTTTATAAAAAATGCACTTTAAACATTATTTGGTATGATATTTCAGTATTTTGAAATCCTACAAATATTTTACCTTATTATTAAGTGCATGACATCAAAATAACTAATATCAGATTTAGATGCTGCAGCATTAAATTATGGTGTCTTACAAACCCATTTAAGTAATACATTGATACAGTAGGCTGCACATTTTGGTAATTTTTTTTTAGATACCAAACCTCAAGAAAGTAAGAGTTTTGTGCTACAATTTGTGCAGCTCATATATAGATACAGCACTACAAATAATAGAATGTATTTAATATTAATGAATACAATGATTCATTAGCATTTATAACTATTCAATACAAAGAGTAGCTTTATTCAATACAATTTTTCATAAGTTAAATATAATAGCATGAATATTTCATATGTCTTTGAGAATAAAATTATACAATAGAGCATTGCAGTCAGCAAAATGAAAAAAGGCAGAAGTTACTAGTTGTATTTCAAGCACCTTTCTTTTATTAAACTAGAATATAAATCCCATTTCACTTCTAGATATCTCCATTTTCAGTAGCAAAATAACTGCATGCAATCAACTTCTAATAATTACAACTCAGGCCAAAGTTGTCTTAAAAAGAATTAAAAAAAAAAATCTGTTTTAAATAAAGTCTATTGTTTAACACAGAGCACATAAAAATATTACTTTGATATTTTGAAAAAATGAATACTATTATTTGCCACTTAGAAAGCCAGATTAATTTTAAAAAGCAGTGATTTTCCTAACTTGATTAAACAATAAAAATAACTGAATTTACACAATGATAAAAAAAGAAACTTAATGGTATTTATTTCAATAATTATAAAAACAGCCCATATGTTATAAAACGAAGATAATTTATTCTGAGCAATTACTTTTGATAGTGAATTTTTCATACTATTATCTTCAAGACAAAAGATATTTTCTCTAAGGTAAGAATAAAAATGCATTACTTGAAGAGAGAACTTTAATTGTTTTCCTAAAATTAAACATGAAAAATTTCGTTTCTCTATAAACGCAAGTAGGGAATTTTCATAATGCCAATACACTTAGATGCAGCCATAATTGTATTTTCAGATAGATTTATGTTCATTTTTCTGTTTAAATCCTTTACTGGTACTAAATAAAAAGAAAAACCACTTCATTAGTTACATATGTAGGTTTTGTACTTTGCAGCAAATGGATTATATGAATGAATTATATTATTTAATCAATCACATGCATTTTCCAGAATCAGCTTTTTCATATGCAACAAATGTTTTATCAATTTACTCTCCTGCTTCTAAGACTTTATCATAGTGCGAAATAAACAGCTAGTGTTTTATGACAGTTTCATAACTGAAAGTGTTTTAGTCTAAAATATTTCACTGGATTTCATATATAAAATATTTAAATACTAAAATTTAACTTAAATAATAAACATTGTTGCAACCATGAATTATATTAGTTTTCACATTCCTTCTGAATTTTATAATATCTTTAAACCTATTTGATTTTTATTTTTACCCTATTTTATAACCAACAAAATGGTTATTTTAAGATATTACTGACAACCAGCATTGAACAAGATTCACTCAATAGCTGTTAAGTGCACAAGAACAGCAAAATCTCATTGACAGTTAAAAATTTGACATCTTGGATACATGTTAAAAAGAGCAAAAGAGAAAGCTATGGTCAAAACCACATTAGCAATATCAAAAAGGCCAGTCCATACATTATTCTGGCTATCACATTGACAAACAGACATTGTTGAGGCAAGTTACCGTTTTAAGGCTAATGGGTCTTGGAAGATGAAAATATTATAACATTTTCTAGGGGGACTAAGGAAATCAACATAAAAGCCTTACAAAGTAAAATTTTGTTGATATTTATGTGTAACAACATGTCATTTGCAAACTTCAGGCTAAATGATGCCAATGATGAACTTTAGGCTTAACTAGGTATCACTATCAAACATATTTAACAAAGAAATGTTTGGTGAATCATCACAGCATGTATTTTATATTCAAATATTGATTTACTCAATACAGCATTTACAAAAATTATATTATTTACTGTAAAAATTATAGCATGCAAATAAAAATATATTTTAAAGCTCATATTTAAAAACAAACTTTGTTACATTTCAAAAATCATCTACAATTTCCCTTTCAATATTAAAACCTATAAATATTACTTTTCTAAAATCTCAGACAAGGATTCCAATATTTAAAAAAAAAAAATACTATTTAACAATATAATTTGATGCTATGGAAGAAATTTCACCACTCATTATATGAAATATTAAAAGTCGAGTCAAATCTTTTTCCTTTCACAGCAATAGACTATAGCACTATTTATTTTTTGAAATTCTATAGTTAAAATTTGACAGAAAATACTGCAATGTGATATCAATAATCATTTCTTAAAAATAAAATTTCTTTGAATTTGTTTAAATTTTTTTGCTTCAAAAATTTCTAAAATATTTTGAAACATCACAAAACTGATTCAATTAGAAATGAATTTTACTTGTGATTAAAAAATAATTTATTTATTAAAATTAATTATAAATGCATATTTATAATAAAATTTCTTGTAATTCAAATAAAGCTACTCTTAAATAAAGCATTGATCAAACATTGAAAAATGAATCGCTGAATAATAAATTATTTGTAAAATGACTCTTTTATCCTTCATTGTCATAAATAAAGAAAGCATTTGAAGAACTTTGATATCTATAAAGGAGAGTAAAACAAGAAGGCAATACTTCTTTCAATAAAATAGTTATTACTTATCTTATTGGAAGATAAAAATGACATATGTTACAAAATATGAAAAATTTCTAAAAGTTCTTTCAATTTAATCTTCTTATAAAGATGATCAGCAATTGATTAGAAAAATTGCACTCGTTACTTTTTATATTCATGTTATAGATAATAAATTACAAAATTGAAAACCTATAAGTAAACATCACCAAATTAAACTATGAAAAAGATCTCTGAAAGATTTTTGCGATAAATGTTGATGTATACTTTGAAGTTACATAGTTACGTAAAACAAATATCAATAAGAGACCATGATTCTAAATTAACATTTGAACAACATCAGTACATAAAAGAATCAAGTTTTATAAAATAAAATTCTTTAAACTCTAGGTTGAAATTGGTGGTGTCATTGTAACTGTTGTCGGTGATTGCATTGGTGGTGTGACTGCAACTGTTGTCTGTGACTGCATTGGTAGTGTGACTTTTAATCGAGTTAACTTTTTTGAATTAAATTTATTTTTATTATGATGACGAACTTTATGCATACGAACTGCACCACTCTGAGCAAACTGTTTGTCACACAATTCGCATTTGTATGGCTTTTCTCCAGTATGTGTCCTGAAGTGAATATTGAGATCATGTCGCCAAGCATATTTTTTGCCACATAATTTACATACATGTAACTTGAACTGTCCATTTCTACCTCGCTTTTTAGTTCTACCTTGAGATTCAGTATAAATTAATACATCACCAGCTTTCCGAACTTCATGATCGGAAAATAAATCAGATCCAGAACTTTTTTCATCTTCAGGACCAATTTGTTCTTCTACAACACCTATGCTCTTTTCATTGAGTCCTCCATTTAAAATTAGTACAGAAGCATCTTTTTCCTTTTCGACATGCAATGCCATATGGCGTTTCAAATTTCCAACTTGCGAGAAACCTCGCTTGCAGACTTTGCACACAAAGGGAGTTTCTTTAGTATGGGTGCGTACATGATTCCGAAGTGTTGCAGGATCAGAAAATCCAGTACCACACTGAGTGCATTTATGTGGCTTTTCCCCGCGATGGACCAACAAGTGACGCTGAAGATTTCCAGTCTGCCGAAATGATCGGCTGCATTCATCACAAGTGAAGGGACACTCTTTACAATGTTGTTTCAAGTGAGATAATACAGAAGGACTTCCATTAAAATTCTTAAGACATATATAACAGATGCCCTCTCCGGCATAACTATGTTCTGCTGAGGGTACAGCAGACCGCTTAAAACACTTTGGATGATCACAATGGCAATCTAGGCAATCGTGATCATCTAAATGACTAGGAAAGTGCATCAGGTACAAATTAGGTGATCTGAAAGTTTGGTTGCACTGAGGACAAATAAGGTGAGAATTTTCTATTTTTATACTATGCTGCAAGACGTGAGTTCCAAAGGACTCCCAAAAAATGTGTTTATCACAAATAATGCAATAAATTTTTCGATTACAAGGTTCACCATCATGGTTGTTTTCGAAGGAATCCGAGATTTCAGATAGCTTTCCTTTGGACAGTTTATTTTTTGAACCTACCACAGAAACAGGCTTGACATATAAAAGTTTTTTGTTCTGGTTCAGTTGAGAATCATCCGACTGGCTATTTTCCCAAGAATCTGAGCTTTCAGATTTTCCTTCAGGGCCTTTTGTTTCAGAACCTTTTAAAGCAACAGATACATCAGCAGAAGATTGTTTCAAATGCTTTATTTCTGGATCAATTGCAGAGTTTCCAGTCTGAATAGTTACCCGATTCTCAAATAATTTTGCCCTTTTATTGGAGATATTGGAAATAAAATTCAAATTTTGAAAAATAATGGGAAGGAATTCAGGCATTTTTTTATGAACTGGACGATTGTAACTACACACAAAACAAATGCACGACTCTCGATGTGTACATTTTCGCTTATGAGCTAGTAAAGCTAGTTTGGTAAATTCATACCCTTTACCACAATCATTACATGGATAAACTTTAGGCTTGTCACATGGTAAATGTTCATTGACTTCATTTTCAGAAGTCGTGCTTCCCATGACTGTCTTTAAAGCAATCATTCAGCCCTATAAATAAAATCATAAACGACAAATAAGATATACTGCAATATTAAAAAAAAAGCTTGTAACAGTACATTATCATTATAAATGACAAATATATTTAAATAATAAGCTAAAATTTGTTTTAATCCAAGAAAAAGTATCATGAACTGCTTACTTGCTGCAAATATTTAATAATACATAATGCATCTTTACATATTCAGGAAATTCACATCTACGGTTTAAACATGATATCAAATAATCTGGTTATATAATTGTTTATAATATGCACCCACAAAAAGCAGTCAAAAATAAATTTTAAAAACTGAAATCTAATCTTCATTAACAATTAACATATAGAAAATCGCTCAATTTTTTTTACCGCCACTAGAGCAAAGCATGCTGCGAACAAGGGAATTGAAAGCGAAAACTTTATTTTCGGTTACAGTGTCGCTCTTGAAATCGAAAACAATTACCTTCCCTACCTCAAACAATGATAGAGGGCGCGATAATAAATTGATTTAACTGAGAAATATTTTACACGCATATGAATATCATTTTTTAAATAAATTAAAACACGGTAACTGTACATGATAAACTCTATAAATTAATTACTTTATTTAAGAGATTGTTTTATATGGTCTGCATTCACAATAGAATATTTTATTTTATGCCATTATCAATATTTTAGTTAAGCCAGTGTCGCTCTAGAACATTTTTTTTAAAGCCGCAGGCAGCCAAGCGTAATGATCCAATCCAAATTCAATAAAAAGGATAGAAAACTGTTAAAAAATGAAAGATATGTGATTAAAATAAGGAAAATTTTTGGAAATGAAAAATTTAGATCGTAGTTCAGGAAATCACACAATATCTAGATTTTCAGGAAACCATTTAAATCTTGTAGCTTTTAAATTTTAGCATTGAAGAGTAGTATAAGCTAATATTGTTTTTTGATTCCATATTTTTTTTAAAATTTGGACTGGAATTTTTATCTATGAACTGTACTGCAATCAATTGATTTTTTCCCCCAGTAATGCTGTCGATAACTGATATTCCATTCGATTATTTTCAAAAAATGAAAAATTTCAAATAATCAATACCACCAATAATTTCAAAATATTGATAATTTTAACTTGGGTAATAACATTGAGGATCAGTAACATCGCAATGACACTGTTGCGACATAAATAGTAGAAATTCAGATTGGCAACAGTGGTAGCCGCTAATCCTGTTGCATCCTGGAGTTTCCCGCCTTTTCGCTCCAAGCACATGGCGAGTAACATTTATCAGGTCGGCAACGATCACCAAATTTAAAATGATAAAAACAATATTTACCTTTCTGGTTAAATCGCTTAGTTGAACGACTGCGACTTCGAGATATATTCCGGTGATGATTTATAAATTTGGATCTAGAACGGTCATTTATTTGCATCGAATCAATTTTTTGTTCTAAAGCAGCTATTCTTGCAAATAAAGCATCAGTATAGTTAACATTTGGCGAAACAGCACAAACTTCCTTTTCCGATTTCATCTCATGAATTTTATCAGCCATCGTAGCCAGTTTGTCTAAACTTTCTTCACTTACAAGAACAATATTTCGAATAAAATCAGGCATTTTATCCAGCCATAAAGATTTTAACACTTTTTCTGAAAAATCGTCCGCTCCTAAATTTTTCATCTTCTGCAAAAGCTGACTTGGCTTGTTATCGCCAAGGTCTATTCCAAGGAAAGTTCGTAGTTGATGAACAGTTTCAGGCAGTTTAATATTGAGAATTGCTTTAACTTTTTCAGGAAGAGGTTTTGATCCTTCACTTGTAATTAAAAAACCTAAAAATTCCAGTTCCTTAACTCCAAAAATAGATTTAGAAATATTAAGTCTCAATCCATATTTTTGCAATCTGTCAAAAACTAATTTTAAGTGTTTTACGTGTTCTTCTTCTGTAGTTGACGCAATTAAAACATCATCCAAATATGGGAACACAAAATTTAGTCCTCTAAATACCTCATTGATAAATCTTTGAAAGGTGGAAGGAGCGTTACGCAAGCCAAAACTGATTACATTAAATTCATACAAGCCGAAGGGTGTTACTATAGCAGTTTTTTTTTCTTTTGGCGGACACGTTATCAAGAATTGAGGAAATTGCCTTAATAGATTATGAACTAATTGCCAAAGAACAAGAACAAGATGATGAATTTCGAACCTGTCAAAAATCTACAATTTGGTCATTTAAAAAATATCTGCTTCCATCTGGAAAATATTTATGGTGCGATACTTCAACACAGCATATTAGACCTTATATACCTAAACATTTTCGCATGAAAATATTTCATCAATTTCACGGATTGTCCCATCCGGGAATTAAATCAACAGTAAAATTAATTTCTTCAAAATTTATATGGCCAAATATTAAGAAAGATATCCAGCAATGGGCGAAGTCGTGTATTCCATGCCAAAAGTCTAAAATAACCCGCCATACAAAATCAAAATTGAGTGAATTTCAAAAACCATCAGGAAGATTTCGAGAAATACATATCGATATTGTAGGTCCTCTACCACCTTCAAATGGCAACACCTACTGTCTAACATGTATAGATAGATACACGAATTGGATGGAAGCTATTCCGCTGGAAAACATCTCTGCAGAAACAATATCAAAAGCTTTTTATAACAACTGGATAGCAAGATTTGGAGTACCTTGGAAGCTTATTACTGATCGTGGAACCCAATTTTCATCCGAGATATTTCAAAATCTGTCAAGAATCTGCGGCATTAAGCTTTCACATACTACAGCCTATCACCCGCAGTGTAACGGAAAGGTAGAAAGACTACATAGATCGATAAAGGCTGCTTTAAAAGCCCACAATAATGTATCTTGGAGTGAAACGTTACCAACAGTACTTTTGGGTTTACGAACGGCGATCCACGACGATACTAATTATACAATAGCAGAAATGGTGTATGGAGAGAATATCAAACTTCCTGGAGAATTCTTTGATGCAAATATACCGCATATGTCACCAGGAACATTTATAAATGATTTACAAAATGTTATGGAATTGATGAGACCAAAAGAAACTCAACGAAAAAGTCAGCCAAAAATATTTGTGCACAAAGATTTAGAATCTACTTCTGACGTTTTCCTTCGCATTGATAGAGTACGAAAGCCACTGGAACCCCCTTATGAAGGTCCATATTTTGTTATCAGCCTTACACCAAAATATTTTACTCTGAGGATAAAGAATAAAGAAGTGAATGTAACTATAGACAGATTAAAGCCAGCGTATCTACTACCAAAAGAAAATCC
This sequence comes from Argiope aurantia, assembly GCA_026543865.1. Taxonomy (NCBI): domain Eukaryota; kingdom Metazoa; phylum Arthropoda; class Arachnida; order Araneae; family Araneidae; genus Argiope; species Argiope aurantia. The sequence goes on from JAPMOR010026231.1 coordinate 118,423, forward strand.
TGAAGAGCAGCTTACAACTCCAACTTGTGTGAAGATTACGCCTGCGCCACAACCAGCTAAGATTCAAACCAAGGAAACTGTGTCTCAACCAGATCTTAAACCAGCCTTAAGACAATCTCGAACTGGTAGAATCATTAAGACGCCATTGAGATTCAAAATTTAAAGTTTGACTTATTTCCTTCTTTATACTACTACTGAAATATTTACTTCCTATTTTCTGACGTAACATTCGTTACTGGTAGGGAAGTATATGTTGCGACATAAATAGTAAATATTTTATTTAAAAGTAGCAAACGATTATTTAAATAATTATAAATTTTATTTTGTCAATAGTTGTGAAATTCAGATTGGCAACAACACTTTTATTTCTCACATATTAAATTAATTTATGTAAGTTTTACTGATGTACTTACTCAAAAATATATTTCTCTAAATGTAACTAAGTCGTAAAAAGATGCTTATCACAGTGATCAAATAGTATCCAAAATGGTGGCATAAAACAAAAAGTATTAGCTTACGGATTAAAATTTATTTAATTTCCTTCAAAGTAGTCTCTTCCAATTGCAACTTCTGTCAACATTTTTTTCAAATAATCAAAACATGCTTTTAAGTCATTTTTTAAAATTCATTCAGAATTTGTAGAGAATTTCCTTTCATCCAATTCAAAGATCTATCATTTTCTAGGTGACTTTGAAAAGGTAATTTCAACCATGGAAATAAGAAAGAAGTCATGTTGGACCATTTCAGGTAAACATGGGCCTTCTGTAACCGTATTTCTTGAATGTTTGGTTAAAACTTCATGAATAATAATAATTCTGTAAGAAGACGTATTATAGTGTGATGCAAACACATGCATTTTCCTGCCAAAATCTACCCCGTTTTCAATGAATTTCATCCTACAAACGGTACCAATGAATTTCTTCATACAAACGGTGCAAAATACTCAGTAATATATTTTACTGATTATGATTATTTGGAAGGAATTCATAATGTATTACTACAATCAAAGAAATCTGTCAACATTAACCTAGATTTTTGAACAATTTTGAAGGGAAGTTTTAGATCTTATTTCTCCTTTAAAGCACCAATCAGTTGTTAATTTATTTCTTATCAGAACCATATGTCTTTTTTAGTACAAAATGTCCAACAACGTTGCAATGATATTTCCACAATACTGGTTGGAATTCCGAATATCATTTAGATATCGTACAATATCTTGTGTCAATAGGGTCAAAATTTTATCACGGGTAATAATGTGTTTTGTAAGAAGGAATTACCTTGAGAAAGCATCTCTTGGTAAGCACGGTGTGTTTGGAGTAGGGATGACGAATATTTTACGAACGGTTATTACGTAACCAATATCATAAAGTCATAAATATCAGTGATCAATACTTTTCAAAGAGGGGTGTGATTCAAATCCTTGATACGATCTTACTGGTGATATTTCGATTACAGGTTTTGAATCACGATAGAAAGTAACAATCGATACGATATCACTGAAATTTACCGGAGCAGTGACTTCACTGGAAAGTAACAATCGATACGATCTGCCCAATGGAAGCTCTCGAACAAAACAGAAAAGAAGAAATCTTTGAATGGGCTGAAAAGTGAACGGACCGGTTATTCTTGGAATTATCGTATCATTGAATGGGGTCAATTCACGGTCACGTGTCAGGTACCAAACAAACCGTTTCTGTTCAATTTTCAACCGTTCTACGCATGTCAGGATGTCTGCCGATAACGTTGATGGAACCATTGTTTAGTAAATGTAGCGTATAGTCGATCAATTATTAAAAACTTCCGATTTTTTTTAAAGATATTATTTTGAATTATTTTTTCCAAATTTTGGTAGTTATATAATTTTATTTCTTATATTAAAATTTAAATTAGTATTTTCAATGGAATTATTGGTTTTGCATAATTAATTAACGTCGCTTATTAATTCGTTTGGTGCTGCTTTATTCTTTCCTTTCCCATATCCTTTCCCCTACCCCCAATTTTTATACAAACGATACATTTTGACAAATGACAATGGCAGTGTTTTTGAAAAATTACATATGTTCTTTTTTTACATATAATTGAATGTTGAATCTTATATAGTTCTTTTTAAAAATAAATTATTACTCTTAGATAAGTTAATATTTTAAATCTTACTAATAAAATTATTACATTTTTTTATGTAATGATTTTTATTAATATTGAGACTTTGATGTTTTCAGTTTGCTCAGAGGAAAGAACATGAAATTCAAATTAATATATATTGAATAAATAAATTATGTTTACAACACAGTATGACAAGAATGTCAATGTAAATGATGAAATCAATTTTATTCAACAGAAACTTTCTAAATACTAAACAACAGTTTTTTTTACCACGAATAAAAACATTATGTTGAACAATTTACTTTTAAAGCAGAACATTTATGAATTTTTTTTTAAATGTTAAAGTTACATTGATAAGAATTACATTGAATGAATATCATAAAATAAAACATACAATACAGTAAATTTAATAAACAAGAATAAGGTCATGATATATATATACATAGAGAGAGAAGTTAAATAGGATATAAAGATGAGTTAGAAGAAACGCTTTTATGCTTTTACAGAATTTTATAATTCAAAATTGATTTGTTAAAAAAATAGAAGAAAAAAAAAGTGAAACATACATGTAGTAATTAAGTTGGGAATAAAAATTATATAATAAATGCTGATATGGAAATTGATTTTCAATGAAAAGACCTGTATTTATTAAAACAGAAATCACTGAGGTGCACAATGGTATAACATGATATTATGATAACAGTCAATTTCAGTTTAAATACAGTAAACTATTGACATTTCATTTTTAACAATAGAAAAGTTGTTTGATATAAATTCACTTTGAATCAATCACAAATCTGCAAATGTAATTAGAAAACTAGTAATAATGCTTTTTGAAGCCATCCATAGTGCTCTTTTGTTATTAAACATGATTACCCAGCAATAACTGAATAACATGAATTACTAAAAGATAAAGAAAACTTTAAGGTTCATAATAAAAAAGTAAAACCTCATAATGCATTTTATTATAATGCCAAAAACTAAAAATCAAATACAAGAATTATTTTACGTTAATTAATGGTTTTTATACTTAACTAATTTATATACTTAATTAAATGACATGTGTTTTCAAAACTTAAATATAAATATATATATATTTCTTATATATAGCATTCAATTTATCAAATTAAGAGCACGTTTAATAAAATATATCAATTATATATATATTATAACAATCAATAAGAAAATTCAATTTTCAGTAGTTAGTAAAGATTTCACTTATTAAATAAATCTTTAAGAAATTTATTCATTTCCACCTAAGTTTAGAATTATAGCAGTTGTTATTTTTGCAGCAGGAGTTTGTTTACTTGCATTAATTAAATTTAGATAAGATTTTTTAGAAAATGCAATGTAATATTCATGTAAACATTTTAAAACCTTCTAAGCATATTCAAAATTATCAGAAATTTCATCAAATATGAATAAAGTGAATTAGAAATGCTCTCACGATTTTGTTTGATTGTTTTTGACTGCAAATCGTTTATCGATTTCTTTTTCTTCGAAGAGTTTTTCTAACAAATTACTGGAACAGCTATATTTAATTAACGGACACACACTGAATGAATTCTTCAAAATGATCGGAGCTTATCACCGCCTTCGAAGGCTTGAAAAAATCTATACCAAAGGTACGAACCCTAGGCAGGATTGTTGAAAGGAAAATAAGAAAACATTTTATCATGACAGTCACTCTTGTGTTTCGCATTAAAGCATGCATCCATCAGCACACCAGTATTTCCTCTTTTAACACATAATAAGAGGAAAGAAAATGACTCAAAAATTATAACTTCAAATGTAAAAAAAAAAAAAAACACCCTGCTTTATACTGGGCGGAGAATGTTAATGGCAGACTAATCGACGAAAGCGGTGCGGATGAAACTTAAATGCCATGCGCAAGAAGTACATGACATGTGACTTTTACATCACATGAATTGACCCCATTGCATATCACTGATATTTATCGGAGCGGTGACATCACTGGGAAGAGCGAAGTCGTCGCTCCATTTCGGGAGAGTGACCTTGACTTTCCGATATTCGCATTTGATGATGCACTATTCCATACAAATCCTTTTAATTGCTTGTGACTTGACTTTGCATATATCCCGTTTACTGCTGGCGCCATCTATTGGTAGAATAAAGGAACTAAAAGAAACAATTTAAGGAAATGACATATATATTTAATTCAGATTTTTCAGAAAATGGTTTACTCGAATAAAGAAATTAAATAAATAGTTTTGAAAAAAAAATCAAATTTAAGAAGTAATTTGAAATAGATAAATCAATTCAATCACACGTTACTTAAATTAGTAAATTAAGTATTTATTACGATTAATGAATTTTATATTTAATACTAAGTAATAATTTTTAATTAATAGTATGATTGAAATAATAGATATTTGGAACAAATGTTTAAAAATAACAATAGAAAAATTATTTGTTATTCAAAAAATCGTGGATTATGCATGTCTGGTTTGGAGCAAATTCTAAATGCTAAATCGAGAAGCCGATGCATCACAACTAACCGAATAGCACATAATTTTGTAAAATTTTGAAAATAATATTGCGCAATATTGAAACAGTGTAAAATGTAAGGCTTTTACAATATTAATCGGTATTGGGTTTTGATATTGTGTAATATAGTTTTCCTGGTATTCACTAAATTAGTTCCAAGCGCTATCAATATCCTAAAAAAGTTATTAAAATTACTTTCGGGTAGGAAAATGGGACACAATATTTTTGTTGTTGTTGTTGCCTATCCCCAAGATCAGCAGGGCTAGATCAGGTCCATCATATTGGGAACCCAAAAAAAGCATCAGTGGACTGTGTGTCATATCCCGTCTGGTAAGCCCCAGGCAGGCAAGGATGTGTTCAGGTGAAGCCTTAGAGCACATGGTGTAAACATCAAAGCATTTGGAGCCACCAGAATATTTCAATGATCTAAGATGACCACTGAGGAAGTGAGTGAGAGTGGTTTGATCTTGTCGGCTGCAAACAAGAGCCAGAGAGCCACCCGAATGCTCACTTCTATACCCGTGGTGCACTGGTGGAACACACCAAGAAATTTTATTCCTGTTTTTAGCGATGGAAAATAGCTCCGTAAAGGTAAGAGGTGCAGAAGGTATCAAACCTCTTCAGCACCTGACTTGACCAAGAAGTCGGCAATCTCATTACCCCTAATATCAACATCGGAGGGAATCCATTGCAGGTGTATCTGATAAGTGTCGAGGAAAGGATGAGTATTTTTTAACATACTCATCGATAACTTTACAACATAAAATCCTGTTTTTCACTTCCTTCAAATTAGAGCAGGGAACCACATAGATATCTTCTTATCCATTGAGCCAGCGGTACCTCAAGAAGGGCGTTTCGATTTTGATAATCAAGCATTTGCTTCCAGAGAAATATATACTTGTATAGCTAATTTTGAATTATTGCTTTAATTTAATAACTATTTCAAAATTTTGACTTATGAATGCAATTGGAATCAAAGAGGCAACGATTTCAATTGTGACTAAAATCTGGTAATAGATTATGGAAGTTAGATATAACTTTTAAATATAAGGGAAATAAAAAAAATAGTATAATTTTTCTGTAACAGTCTTTAGTTTCTGAAACTACTAGTGTATATTTTTTAAAAATGAAAATGAAAATTTCAATATTAAGAAAAATATAAAGTTCTCTATGAAACAAGAGTTGCTCGCAAAAATTCTTGATAATTCGCTTTAACATAACAATTTCGGCATAATTTATTTATAATAAAGTAAGATAATGAATTTTCAAAAAGAAATTTTTTAAATGCCTTATTAATTGTTTCTATTTTATTTCAAGAATATAAATATATAAAATTTTCTTTATTTTCTTTTCTGTCATTTTCTAACATTATTTTTTTTTACTTCGATATATGGATAAATCAAAAACAAGATATCAAAAATAAGTTTTTGTTGCATGATCTCTTAAAGGTAAAATGCATACAAATGAATAAAATATACCCTTGTTATATTATATTGTTAAATTTATAATTTACAATAACATCCCCACATTATTATTAAAAGTAACTCTTATAATATATTTTTCTGATTATTATTCAGTATCTCCCAAATATTTTACAATATTGTGGTATTATTGAGGTCTAAATGTTCTTTTAACATTGCTTGATAAGTATCAAATGATGTAAGAATTGTTTTCAATAATAATTCTTATAAAAAGATAGTAGTCTAGCGCCGATTCTCCGACATTTATATCTTGAGCATTAATTAGTTTACCAGATCGCGAATCATATATGACAGAACTTTTACTATCTCGAAATTTTTTATACCAAGCAAATACTATTTTTTGATGAAAAATCGCCCTTAAAAGCTTTTTTGCAGCATTTAAAATCTCTTTTAAATCAGATATTTAATTGAGAAATGAATTTTAATGTATGTTCTTTCCTGAATAATATTCTTCATTTCGGGAAATCAAGAGAGAGAAAATTCCAGTTTCATTAAAAATTACTTTGTTTTCAGGCGATAAAATGAAATTCCTGACTTTCATTAGATGTTTATAGAATGACGTAAAAATATTTGATAAAAATTTGAGGACGGCATCTGCTAGAGATATGTTTTAAATTAAGCCTTCTATTTATTTCTTGAATACAGAAGAGATAAAAGAACTTACATATGTCTTATATTGCTTCCGTAATCCGAAAATCTGGACTGGGAAAAAAGAGATAAGATAACTTATCAAGAGTCAAGTCACTTACATTAAGAATAATTTTGACGGGTGTATAGGAAGAATGGAAGATCTCTAAGAAAGTAATGAAGACTCCAAGGTATGAAAGATGAGACAGAAAAAGTAACGGCAATAATGAAGTAGTTACGAGTGAAGTTTGAAGGGGACAGCATCGAAATATCTTTATGTTCTGGAGATCAATCAAATAGCAATAAATCAACAGAGAATTCAACAAAGAATGTAAACATCAGGCTACTTCACTGAATAGTTTTCACTGAGCAGTTGCAATTAATTCAGCGCTTTGCTAATTAATGTAATGCAACATGCTATTAGAAATATTTTGCCGGGACTCTCCGGTTCACCAAGCGTCATTTCCCCCATCAAAGGAAATAAGATTTAAAAGAGATTAAGAAATAAACGTCAAACATAAATCGAAAGTAACAGTGTTATCGCTATCTCCGACTTCCCTATGAAAACAGATGATTATATTGTTACAAACCTGTAATTTTGCTTCCCATCGCGAATAGTGTTATCATAAGAAAGACCGTTTTACAGTCATCCGTATTGGATGCAGCCGGATGTCGAGCCAGTGATCCCAGAGCTTGGAAATAAACTCGGAGACTATTTGGTGACTTGACGACGAATTTGGTGACAAAATGGATAATGCTCGAAACTTGGAGAATTTTGGCGATCCGCTCATTAGGAACAGAGATACGCCTGATTGCTCTAGAAGATTCTAGCCCCTCGGAACTTTAAAAGACCGGCACTCTCAAGCTGCGATGTCTTCGAAATGTTGTTGAGTCTTCGAGAGGATAGCGAAGAAACAGCGGAGTGCCAACGTTGTGTGGAGCGAATACTCAACTGCTATGTGCCGAATTATGTTGACTATTATGGAGGCAGCGTCGTATATTGTGTGTAGCCAGTTGTGAGAAGAAGAGAGTCGGCAGTTAAAGCGAGAGAAGCGAGAAGTTCAGCCATTGGAGAGACTGTAGAACGAAGCTCCGAGGAACATCTCTCCTTCTGAATTCTGTCTGGCCGCTTCGTGTGCTATGGACGATTAATACTTATGGGCTACTGTCTGCTGTAGTGTGCTGTCCTGTGTTCGTATCTTCTGTAAATATTTGTCGTCTATGTACTCGTTGTCTTTATGTACTTGTGTCTTCCTGTAAATAAACGCCGTCGTTATTTTTTACTGTCGCTTGCTGATTGTGTTTTCCCACCAAATCATTACCAATATCTAAAGCGAACCCGATGGCAGAAGAGAAATTCGTAACAATATCTTCCAAAATTACTATCTTACAAAAACAGTTTTTAAAAGTCAAGAAACTACATTTTTAATGATATAAATTTTATTGCTATAAAAAGTCTTAATATATTAAAAGTTTAATTTAATACGCAATCTGTTACGATGTTTTTATTGTTATGATGAAATTTAAATTCAATCCTATTAAAACATTCAGTTGCGTACTTTTAACATTGCTAATATTAAGATAAAGATATTGCTTTCTTTGGAAAGTAACTCCAAAATAAGATTTACATTTCAGCTTTTATTTCATAGTATATAAATTTTTAATTTGCATTCACGTAATTTGTAGCAGATGGATTCAATTCATGTTTTTAATGGTATCCAATAACATTTTGTTTTATTTACAGCAGAGGTTTGCCATCGGGGGGAGGGAAAGACAAATCCGTCAGGGGGGGAGCAAGCACAGTTTCTCTCATTTGGCTTCGAAATAACTCATAATGATTAGTTTTTTCATTTAGTTAAAGGAAATTAAGAATCATTTAGCTTCCTTTTTTATTCAGATACTGACACTTTCTTTCATTATTAAAAATTTGCAAAGATATTAACAAAAAATTTTCTGAGTGTTTTTACTGCCCATCAAAAGATTGTCAATGTTTGAGACAATGTTGAGTATTTTTTATGAGACTCTTGAGATTTGCCTATACTAAGATCTAATGTTAGAAAAAATATAGTATACTATTACCTTACATGCTTTTATATTATTTTAGGAATTAAAATAATAATAATTGTCCCAAATAAGATGTGCCATCTAATTAGGAAGTTAAGTAAATTCGTATGTTAATGGGTTAATATATTATATATGAATATTCTATGAATAACTATTTTATTTATAATTTTATCAATACATCTTTATCTAAAGTCTACTAAAAATTTAGAAGCACCTGAAATTATATAGATTTTGGGGCGAAGAGTCATTGAAAGAAAAAATGAAAAATAAAATTAAAAAAAAATACGTTTCCCGGTTTCATTGTTGCGATACTGAATGCAGAATCTGACGAATTTAGGTAATTTATGCATACTTAAATAAAATTTATCTTACTAAATTATGCATACTTTAGTAAATTTATGCATACTTAAATAAACTCTTTTAGTGTATCTAAAAAGTTACCATACCACACAAATTTATTTGTTGTCATTTTCTGCAGTCATTAATATTTCTTTATTGTAATAATTGCACCCTGCAAATTAAGTTACAAAAAAAAAAGAACCCACCAGGTATTTTATTGTTAAATAAACAATTTACAGCTGTATAATTTACTCAGTCCGGTAATATGTAATGAATGGACGTCATCTGGATACAGCAAAGTAACTCTTCTTGGCACGCCTATTGCACAAGACTGTCGAGAGAAAAAAGATTTATTAAATTTTGTTGAACTAGATTTTAGTCACAGAATGATCACAGTGAAATCAATAAAATAAATATACCCATTCATTGCTGATGAAGTAAAAAGTAGATAAATAAAATGAAGAATATGGTATGGTATGGTATGGTATTGTGAGATTTAATGGCGCAAGAGCCAAATATGGCTATATTGCGCCAAACAAATGGTATTAATGAAAGCTAAGTACAATTCAGTCATACAATTTAAAATTAAATTCTCGTGATAAAATGCAAGATATCTAGTAATGAATATTAGTAATGGTTTTAAAATTGCAACTCACATCCCAGATAGTAAATTTTTCCAAAAATGTTAAAAGATTAAAATACCAATGAAATTCAAAAGGTGCAACACTCATAACATTAAAACAAGTACAATAAATTATAAAACCATGTGAAAAGAAAAAAATCATTGTAATCTTTTGATTCGATATTTCTTCAAGTATCTGTTATGAATGGGGGTACTTAAAGATTCACAGTGAAAATCTTTAAGATCAACCCATTGAACTTGACAGTCTTGGGGACTTTGTTTAAAAACAGTTTTATCAACTGTGGTGGAAACTATAGATTCTGGAACAGGTGGAGTTTCATCAATTGTTTCATGAGGGTTATATTCTATTGTATTATCTGATTCTATATCACTGTCGATGTTACGATTGGACCTATTTGTGGTCATGGTTTTATTATCTTTAGGCTTGGAGTTTTTCTTAAATTTTTTCCTGTTAATAACGGTTTTGAAACTTGCTAAGTTTTGTGAAGTGGCAGCAACTTTACAGTGTGAGATATCTTGAGAAGTGTCTTCCATAGGAATACTGGGTGAAAAGTCTTTTATAAATGATTCAGATTTGGGACAAATTTCAGAGGGTGCATAAGATGGTTGGAACGGATTATCATCAACATGCATGATTACAGGCATTATCTGAGTGCCTCTTGTTTCCAACGTTTTCTTGACAGCATTAGAATAGCTGGATCCATCAACAGATCTACGAGCTTTCACCATTCGCTTTGCTTCCGGATATGAAATGCCTTTCTTCACCTTTTCAGCAATCACTTCCTTTTCCAATATTCACGATGGACAGGAGCGAGAAAAGGACGTGTGCGAACCTTTGCAATTGAAGCATTTTTCCGGTGCGGTACAGTCCGAGTTTTCATGGCCTGTTTCTGCACAGCGGGCACAAGTTAGAGTTCCGCGGCAAGAAGTTTTGAAGTGACCAAAACGCTGGCACTTGAAACATCGCAAGGGATTGGGGATATAAGACCGGACTGCCAATTTCATGCAACCAGCTTTAATGTATTCAGGTATTTTAGACGAATGAAATGTTAGTATCAAATGCTTGGTTTCAAGGAGTTGTCCATCTTTTCGTATTGTTATACGACGGACATGAGTAACCCCTTGACTTTCCAAATCCTTGGTTATTTCAGCAACTGGAGTATGAAAAAGTTCTCCACAAGATACTACTCCTTTGGAAAAGTTTAAAGTCGAATGTGCACTGACGGTCACTGGAAAGGATGCAATGTTTGTCATTTTCATAATCTGGTGAGTTTGTTTTTGAGAGAGAACCTCAATGAGCAAATCCCCCCAACGTAATTTCCGAACAGTTGATACTGTTCCAAGATGTGCCGATATACATTTTTCAACTAAAAAAGGTGAAACGGAATGAAATGTATCGTTGGTAGAAGATACTCTTTTAAAAATAAAAAAACTTATCGAAATGTTTTGAACATAAATCGTTTTGCATTTGATGCCCACTGAAGGGAGCTTTGTTTTTTTTACCCTTGCACAAAAGGTCATGAGATTCGGGTCCCGACGGCACCGCCCACCACCGAGCCCTACAAGGGATGGCAGTTACCGGCTCTGAGAACTCCAGCCTCGGAACTTACCATGGTGCTAGTCAAGACCTATACGCTCAGAGCCACCTCCAGGAACGTTGACCACCCTTAACGCCAAGCCCCAGAGAATGGCCCTTTCGCTTGATCCCTAGCAAACTAACCAAATTGTTAGGTTACCAGCCGAATTGATGCACTGGGGACCACAGTGCACCACCCGTCTAATGGGCAGCCACGCAAGGCCGACACATGGGGTTTTTGGCTGTCCACGAGAAGAAAGAAGCAAACAGAGCGGCGACAGCTTCTCATGGAGAGCTCCCTCGCTTGCCGTCGAGGGATGGAAGGACCAAGCAGAAAAGCAGAAGGCGTAGAGGAGAGTAATCATGAAGGGAGTATAGATCCCTGGGTACCTCTGGATTGGGACACCCGTACTCGCCTAAAGAAGGTGAGCCCCTGAGGGGAAAATGACGAATAATTTTAGAACTATTATTCATTTCATTCTGAATGAGGGAAAATAACTCTATCACCCTATTCACGTATAATACAAAAGTATATTTCCCTAATAAGCCCACTTGCAAATAATCGAAATGCTTAATGAAAATAATTTTTTCTCATGCTTAATAATGTTTTTAATTCAATTTGATACACTATCTGAAACAGTGGTTTTTCGGGATTCCATCTCGCCGTCGAAACATTCGAGCACGCACTTTTGCCAATCATATCCGTCCGGAGTACTCACATCCACTTTTATTTAATATTACACTTTGTCATTTGAAGTAAATGGCAGAAAACTGTTTTGATCGAATTCATGTGTTTTAGTCGTATCAAATTACAAAGTGAAATGCTTTTTTTTAAAAAAAAGAAATGCACCCATATTAATAATCTGGGAGAACAAACTGATCACCAGAGGCGGCTAGTTTTGGATTATTTTTCAAGTTACTTAATGTTGTCTTAAGAACAATCCATCCAGAACTCAACATTTCAAAAAATACCCATTTTTACTCAGCAACTGAATATTTTAACTCAGTGTCCATAGAGTAATACAACATGGACAGATACATTATCGACGTCTAACATTTTACAATTGGGCCCTACTTTAGGTAAAATCGAATCCTTCCTTTTTGAAAAATGCAATTTGGACAAACGATTGCTTTGATCGGGACAGAAACATTAATATTTAAGACTATAGCTTTTGGAACTGTAGAAATTCCTTTTCATACAAGAGGTTAATTATTAGTGGCAATTTTCTATAAAGGTGTGGTTTGATATTTTTAGAAATTCTTCGTTGGTTCCCCTTTAGTGAATGTTAAAAGATATCTTCAGTTAGTTTAGAGTGTCATTATGTCTGAACTAAGGGATGAATTGGCTTTAGTAGATCACGTTATTGATGTTTGCTGACGATTCAAAGGCCCATCGTTAGGTCATAAATGATGAACTCGATCACATAAGCTCAAGCTTGACTAAAACAATTCATCTTTGTATAGGTGCCAAAGGCGTTCATTCTGAAGAAATTTTTAAGCACTTCAAAAAATGTATTATCTGATTCTTTTTTTAAAATTTAATGAAAGTTAAAGATTCGTTATTATTTCATGTTTTCGGGCGTTCGACAATTAGTATGTAAATGATCCTTGAAAATTACAGAAAAATATGGCTCAAATACCAGTTTGAAGCAAGAAAAAATAGTCTACAATTTTTCTTCCAATATTCCAGCAAATTTACTGATAAAAAAAAGGGATTATAGATGATTATAAGAAAAACATTATACTCAATGACAATTTTTCGTTGTGGGACTGAGTAAAATTTTAACTTTTAAAAATTTTTCTTCAACAGAATTCAAAGTACATTTGGATTTATTTGATGAGTTAGTAATTGGAAATATAGGTCGAATTCAATAACTAAGGAAATAAATGATTTTTCCCGCTTTTTGGGGATACCTTAGATATATTACGGGAAGAAAAAAAAAGTATAAGAATAATTTTTCTGACTAATGATACAGAAAGGTTTTGCTGGTTGTACAGCATATTTTTATTCTGAGAATTTTTAATCAAATTCCCTACAAATTTTTTGAATATTTTTAAAGAAAATTTTCTAGCTATGTATTAATTATTCAAAAATATAGAAGTGTGTTGCATGCAGTGTACTATATAAAGAAATTCAAACAAAAGTCAACCATATAATTTTGTATCATAAACAAACAAATACTAAATTGCTTAATAAATACAAGATAATTTAAAAGAAAGAATGAAATTCATTAACTGACAGTACTTCATAAAGTTTTTCTAAAAAATATTGATTTTTACAACTGTTATATCTCATAAATGGATTTCAAACTTTTTTCATGAAAAATTAAATTTTTTTTATTTCAATATTCTCAATCTATTCAAATCTTTCTGAGATTCAATGAAAGAGAAAATTCTGAGTGGAAGAACAAAAGAAAGCGATGTTGTTGGAGTTGAAAAGAAAACATCTCAAACATAATTATTACTATTAATCGAATGAAATCTAAATAAATACAAAGAGGGTCATTCGTCACTTACAGAAGTAATTGAAATGTTCTTAGTTATTAATTAGTTGTCATATGGGGGAAAAATGCATCAAAAATTCGTCAAATTCCTGACGAATACGATAATCACATATCTTTTAGACACAAGGACAAAAGATTAAAATTTATAACACTTCACTATAATCAGGGAAGTCCTCTCAAAATGGGCTGTTAACTCATTCCCTGAGTTTTCAAAATGTACATCGACGCAATTAAAATTTATAGGACTTGAATCAAAACTTTATGTGTGATGTCTACATCAGAAGTGTAGATTTGATTTCAGAAAATTTTTAATATTCATAGAGGAGACAAATTGTCTCTACAATTGATTTTTATTTTGTCCTTTCCAGCGGTATTCATTCTGCCGCAATAATGGTTTCGTTGTCGTTACTTATGGCATTTACCATAGACATGCCCGCTGACGAATTCAGAGATTTAAGCCGAGTTAGTGCAGTAGCTTCTAAGGGCAGAAGTCTGACTTCTAGCTTCTATGAAGATGACACTCACACACTCGCTTGTACAACCCCTTTTTACAGGTGGGAGGAGGCTCTTTCACACACCTTATAGATAGAACACAGGGTAAAGAGCAACCATCCCCGAATCAGAACTCGAAGCCAGGGTGCCCAGACCACGGATAAGACACGCTAGCCCTAGGCCTAGACGCCGGTATAATGGATTCTGGTAGTTAACAGGAAGAACTTTTGAGCCAACAAACACATCTCGGAGTTCAGTATAAGTGTAAGGGCTCCTTTACTGTCGTTGATGATGGAATCGACAAACTAACAATAAAATAAGAGGGTAACTCGATCTGGCTCCATTTTGTAAGTTTTGTAGTAATGTCAACAGAATTAAGTAAAACTATGTTCATTTATCTTGCTTCCAAAAACTAACACGACTCATCCCTCGAGAATACCCTGCTGCTTCCCACTGCTGCTGAAACTAAATTTTTCTCTGTGCTCTCTCATTGTTGATTGGTTGAGAGCGGAGATAAGTAGGATATGTCGCTTCTTAAGAGAAAGCGCGGAGCACTTTAGAGTATGCCCAAGTGACTTAGTCACAATTTCAAAATAAAATAAATAATATATGCAATATATAAAAATGTGATATGATGCAAAATATACATGTAAAACAGATTTTATGCAATGCAAAATTGATGTATATGCATCATTTAGTTAATGTAAGATGTATATTATTACAATGAATAATACATGTAAATCCTACAATATTACAGCTTGCATTTATACGATATATTCGGCAACTAGATGTTTTGGGAATCTGACTTAATGGGGCGCATTTAGCGGTGGTTAGTTTAGTAGGGTTTGAGTATTATAGGATCTTTATCAGCTTGTTGAGGTTGTTCATGATCTGAAAGATGAATATTATCTGGGAGAACATAAACGGATTTAATACGACCTATGAATATTGTACTTTGCTTCTCATTTAAATCACTGATGAAGTCTTTAATAGTCTCTGCTAATAACCAAGTAGGATTCTGTATAAGGTGAAGTCAATAGACGATTAACTTCGTCAAATCTTAAAAATATATTCGAACAGGTTTTCAATGAAGGGTTGATATAAAATTTTGAAGTGCCATGTAGGTCAGTGGAAATATGATTTAAACACCTCATTGTCTGAATTAATATGGTTACATAGGTTGGATTAACGATTTGATTGATAGAGTCACCTGTTACAAGATCTGAAATTAATATTAATGTAGTGCAATAAATTAACTGTGCACACGTTGTTTTAGTGTCCTCCTTAAGCGCTGAGCGCAAATCTAATAACGCTATTGAAAGAATTTCTGTCCATTTCAAATGATTATGTGCCTTAAGAGTATTTTTACAATGACGATGAAGATGCTCAGTGATTCTATTTGATTGCGGGTGATATACAACAGTACGAAGCTTTTCACAGCCCAACATGTGAGTAAACTTTTTAAAAAGATTGGATTGGAAGTTCCTGCTCTGATTAATTATTATGGTTACAAGGCATCCAAATCTGGAAATCCGAGCGTCTACAAGATGGGAGCGCCGCAGTCATGTCGGGTGTTGGAATTACCTCTGGCCAACTAGTAAATTTTTCTGTGATAGTTGTCGTCGATGCTCATGAAAAGAACTCAAACTCAATAAATAAATGCTCATTTAGCGGACTGTAATTCACTTTTAATCCACACTCAATATTTTGACGAGAGCCGACGGTACACACATCTCTTCCCGGATGCTCGCCACTCAACTGACTGTTTACACAAAAACTCGTTTTTCATACAGATGGCACGACGGTAGTATGCGCAGATACAATAATCATGCAAAATTTGTTATCATCTGAAGGAGAGAGGAGACATAAAATGAATGTGTATGTGGAAAAAACACGCATTGGGAAATGCAAATTTGCCAATGGGAGGTTTTTTATGCGGCCTTACTTTAGCTCGTTGGCATTTAACACAGCTGCAAACGAGAGATTTTATATCCTAGTACATACCTGGGCATACGAAGCGTTTAGTGATTAAATCAATGGAAGCTGAAATGTCGGAATGTGAGTTTTAAAAATTAGTGTTCGTATATTTTTAGGAACAAATGGTCGACGCTATTTTTGAGACATGTTGTAATGCAAATAAATATCCTCAAGAGGGAAATATTGTTTCTCAATTATTAAATAACAATCATTGGTAAGTAGAATTTGTTGCGGTTCCTTGTCAGTTGACTAAGCAGCAGCAAATTATATAAAATCATTCATATTAGGTGATATTTCATAGGTCTCAATTCGAGAAAGTGCATCTGCAAAAATATTATCTGAAACTTTAATGTATTGAATGCCACTGGAAAATTGTGGGATAAAATCCAAATGACTTAATTGGAGAAAACTGCATTTTTCAGGATGTTGATGTAATGAACATGCTTTTTGTCTGTGTAAATGACAAAAGTTCTGCCATCAAGCATATGTTAGAATTTCTTCACAGAAGAATAAATGGAAAACAATTTGCGTTCATGAATGAATCAGTTATTTTGAAATTTATTTAATTTGGCTGAATAAAATGCTGTTGGATCCCACCGATCATTAGAAAGTTGCATCAAAGACCCGCTAATTGCTACATTTGAAGCCCCTATCCATAGACATAATTGGGCACCTAGAATGGGAGGCCTTAATAATGTTACCTTAGCAATTGCTTCTTTAGAAGCTTTAAAGGAAAAAGCTGTTTCTTCGTACCATTGTAATTGCTTATTAGCTCTGATAGCATTGGAGCGAGGGTTTTCTTTTTGTTTTTATATCCTTTAACTAGGGGTTCAAAATATCTGCAGCTTTAGGAACGTAAAGTAAATAAATTCCGTCTGTCTCGGGTATATAATACCTTTCAACATTTGGAATTTTCCAAAAAATTCATCCGAAAGATAAAGCCAAAATGTTTGCATTTTTTTCAGAATCTTCATTTTGTCGCCAACTCGTCTAATGACCATCAAAGCTTCGCATTCATTATGCTTCGTTCGCATTCATTATTCATTCGTTCGCATTCATTAAGAATCTCTGTAAATCTTTCTATTCCTCCGTGGCACTAACATAGCAAGTGACAGAGTTACAGATTTGTACCACTGATCCTTTCTTCAGACTGCACATTCTGGCAGTCCTACTACATAGAAATTTAATCACTAATTATAATACAGCTAGCAAAACTAACTAAGCTAACTTTTGTCTTGGCGATAGGCGACTATTGAACTCTGCAGACAACAACGTTCAGTTTCTCGACAAAATTACAAAATCCTTCCCAGTTCGGTTGCCGATTCAGACTCAGACATCACCGTTGTAATGGGTTATACTCCGAGACTTTATCAACCTCCTCAAAATGATGGTCTGTTGCTCTAATGTCGTAACAAACCTTTATTCTTTCATTGCACAGTTTAATTTGCTCTATGGAAAGCCCATGTATGCTTTTTAAAGGCGCCTCTAAATTCTTCGACAAGAAAGGCATATCACTTAGCCGTCCAAAGGGAATATTCCAATTGCGGCATTCGTCCTAGAAAAATATCGGAGGGATTCATGGGCAGCTCTCCTGTAAGAAAGGAGGGAAAAAATGGCAAATGATCCCATCCTTTCAGTCTGAGAAAAAACGATAACACTCGGTGTGACAGATTCAGCATTTAAAAATTCAGATCCGTATCAAATTTGGAACTGAATTTGGCGAAGAGTTGTCTGTCTGTCGGTCAGTATTTTTGGGTGAATATAAATGGGATAGTTCAAAAATGCAACTATCAGAAAAACGAAATTTAGTGCGGGGTTTTAGCATCTCAGAGTTATTAAATTTTAAACTAAATACTTAAAGGCGTGGCCGCTGACCGCCTGTACTCTTGAATTCACACACATTTTGTAACTCGAAAGCGCAACAGCAAGTATGACAGAAATTTGCTTCACAGTTTTAGCATCCAAAGTGTAGGTCTTCATTAAATTTTGAATGAAATAAAACAAAGGATTAAAAATCTGTCTGTCCGTACATTTTCAGGCATGTAAATGGGATAACATAAAGAAAACATCTTATGTAAATGAAATTTGGTTTGGGATCTTGTTTTTTAAATTATAGTTTTATGTTAAAGCATTGTTTTATATTTTCGAAACAAAAAGCATTCAAAATGCATATTTGATTTTTTTTTTCTCATTTTGCTTCAACCACTGAAAACTTAGGTGTCGGATTCCGAAAATAAAAATCTGTGTATGAGTGGCACTCACGATTTTGCCTAAAATTTTGTGCGGGAGGAGGGTGGTGGTGGTGGTTATGTCTTGATTCAGAAGTATGCTCGAAAATTTCGCGAAGATTACACCTGTTGCTTTCTTTTTAAAGTATCAGTCGGTTGGAACTCAATTTATCAATACTAATTAAATTAAGAAAACTCTTCTACTTTCCTCGGTGCTGAAAAAGGTTCAACTGCATCTCTCTTGCATAAAAACAGAAAAATAAAAAAATATTCTGCAACTTAAACTAATATTTTTCCAGCAAAAATTACCAATTATTTTATGATGCACTTGTCTGCAAATGAGGCTTTAAATTACAAATATAAAAAATAAAGTACTATCATTCATGAGTATTAACATTGATAAAGGCATATAGTATGTCTTGGTTAAAATATTTGGTAATTTTTCAAATTCCGATCATTTTTTTTAATTTCAAAAACGTTTACACGTATTTTAACTTTCAATACTGAACAATATCTATATATTTTGCAGTAGAAATTAAAGTAGATGTATCTGATAATTGAAATGTTATTTTGCTTTATTTAAAGTATTAAATTAACCAATTTATAGAAATAACATAGAATAGTAAATAATAATTTTTTTTTCATAAAACAAGGATTAACTAAAAGTAAGCAATTATTCTGAAAAAAAAATGACAACACTGAAATAACAAAATAAATTATTCATGACAAAAATATGTTGAGAAATATTTAAAGTCTAGTCACAGTTCAGAAGCGCACAAAAATAAAATTATTTTTTTAGAAAAATAAAGTTTTAGCTAAATATCCACAAATTTATAATCGCAAGTTAGAAATGAGAAACATTTTTTTTGCTTAATGAGAGACGTTTAACAAAAGAAAATGATTGTTCAAAATATAGGGCGATTTGTGGGGGGGCTCAAAAGCGAAATCTGAATCAAATAATAATGAAATGAAATGGAGCTAATAAAGAGAGCAAAGGCGAGTCCTGCCAGAGAAGGAGGAGGGTGTAGATAAAGAAAAGGAGCAGTGCAATACTTGGAGCAGATCAGATATCGTTAAATTCAGTAACAGGGATCTTCATTTTGTGGTTGTTGCTGTTGTGTGGCGATTGAATTTTGTTGGCTTTGGGAGGTTGATCTCCGGGCGGCTTCCACTTACTTTCCTTCTACTTACTTCTGCTCTCTTTCTTTTTTTCTCATAAAAATTTAATTTTTGTTGCACATCAACCTCTCAGTAACCAAACAGGTTTTAAAAAAAATCAGAGATTGTTGCAGCTCTATGGTCAAAATGATTGAGCTGACACTCTGCCTAGTGGAATAAAAAAAATTTGAAGAATATTCAAACACACAGAAAATACCAATCAACACTAATATATGGTTCTTTCGGGTAGTATCAAATTCTCAAATCAATCCTTCTCATACACTAATAGGATCGCATCCAAATGCAAGATCATAAAAATGACCCTTTCTGATGAATCATTAGAGATATTTTACATTTTTTTAAATGCAAATTTTATTTCAAACTATATCAAATAAAAATGATAAAATTTATATCATGTCATAGACAAGTATTGCGTTAGAAATTTTACGCTGCTTCATAAGAAATCATAACAGTTTGATATCTTTTAGAGGAAAAGAAAATTGTTTTGAAAGAAATTCTTTTGAGAAAATAAATCTGGTATTGAATAGCAGCTAAGACACACTCTCTTTTAAAACAGAGATTTCTCAGCAATGACACACTGAATTTTATCACAGGAAAGTAAAAAGAAAGAACACGCGCACACACCTCTTGAATAAAACTGGATTTGGGTTCTAGGGATCATGATCGGGGAAGATCTTCAGAAAAATTTCCCAAATTCTTGTCATGAGAACCATTGCAATAGTTTTGCGGTCACTTTCGAGAATATTCCCGCATAAAAATTATTCTTAAACCGTTTTAAAGTTTAAAAATGTGTCTGTTAAATGATATCAATTGAGTCGCCGTAAAAATTCTTCAATTTAATAATATCTCTATGATACCATGAAATTGGAAAAGCTCATGTATGCAATGAGCAGAACCTATGCTAATATAATTAAAATAACACAGACTTAATATCTGATCATTTGACGGAATCATGGACTTGGAAATTTTATTTAAACGATTTAAATGAAATGAAATATAACCAATATCTCTGGCGAACAACTACTTCGCCAAAGACATGCCTAAAACAGTTGAAGTTCTCTTTCATGTTGTTTTTTAATGTAAGTGTTGATAGGTACACTGATGCTGAAATAGTGTTTTAGAGTTAGATTTAAAATCCGTTAAAAGCTGTGTGGAAGTAAGTCATTTTGGCCTTATCCTTTTGAGCCAAGCTGAAATGGTAAATTGCCAGTCACCATTAGTCTAGAATTATTGACCAGGTGAATGAAATGGGGGTGAAAGCAAGCCTCTTCAAGCTTTCGAATCAACCTAAATAAATTCATAATACGTACAATAGTGAATATTTGGACGTAGAGTTATTATTTGCGTAATACTTGCACGCGCCGTCTTTTGGAAGAATTGCAAAAATAAAAATACTTCTAGAAACATCTAGATAATATTAAAATCTTGCATACTTTAATATGGAAACTATACCTTAATAGGAAATGCAAAATATCTTTATATATATAATCATGGTATAATTACCAAAGTTTATTCTCTGAATAATTTTTCGATGAGGAATCAATTCACGACATTAAAAGAACGACCTTTAAAGTTTGTATAATTTTAAATATGTTGATGATCACATACGAGCATTTTTAGACATATAATCCTTCAGAACTCATTATTATTTTTTAAAAAAGTAATTTTATTTTCCGTATATGGTATGCGATAGCAGAATAGAGTTGGATTGCTTCTTTTTTCTATGATTGTACATCGATGACATTTATTAAGAGTGTTATATGAGTACGCATGCATTTGTAAATGCAACCCTATAGATATGCGGACGAATTCAGTAAACTACATGAATAAGATGAATAATTTCGCATTTAATACATAATGTAAAAACCTAGCATTTATGTATAGTCTATAAAGTATTTAGTAAATTACAAATATATGTGCTTTACTTCTGTAGATACGTTATACATACATTAACGCAATATCAGTATATGCGCTAGTATATTCTATTTTACACTATATATGCTTGCTCAAATTCATTTTATTCTTAATGCATGTATATTTGCACTCATAATGCTACACAGATATGTATTGTGACGTATATATTATATATTTATTATTTAATTAATATTTTACAAACGCACGTATTACGTATTTATATATTTAATATCTACATATTTAACTTAAATAAATGTGAATATGAGTGTAATTACATAGTGTAAATATGTATCGTACCGAATAAGCACGAAACCATGCGCGCGCACAAACACACATACACATTGTTACAGATGCTTAACTAGACATTGGCACAGAAGCTCTGTTGCAGAGTTTCCAATCTGCCTAGTAGTGTCCTAGTAAGGAAGGAAGACAAACAACTCTAATGCATACCAGGTCAACGAAGCTCGGCTTGGGGCAATGGAAATGAATATGCTAAAATCTTGGCGACATTGTTATTAAGACTCAAGCTACATACTAGTTTTTTTTCTCTAATATTCCTGTGACAGAAACTATAAAGTTGGAGGCTCACACACAAGAATATACATTTGAATGAATTCTCTCCTTGGAATGGTGATTTCTTACAGTAGAGTTTCCTCTTAGCGCTTTGTACCATTGAGGTTGTTTGGTAATGATTTGAGTGCTTTTGACTTCTGCAGGTGCCGCTTTTGTGTACACTTCGACTGTGTATTGTTATTTGTTGTTTCGTTCTTTCTTTTGTTGTTAATAAATCATTGTTATCGAACTTATAGAACTTTTAACATACATTTAAGAGGCAGATTTCTAGTAACAATATTTATCTTATCGCCGCCTAATAGAGCATATATATGGTCGGCCAAAATCTAAACTAGTTTTTTTTGGGTTTTTTTCAGAAATAGAAACTCAATACTCGGGAGAGCATATGTACAACATTTGGACGGAATTTTCCTCCCAGTGAGATCTAACCTGACCTATCTCCTGTTTGAATTATACCAATCCATATGTAACGTATGTAATACAATAAATATTTGTACATAATAATACTTATACATATATGGATTCTTATGTAAGATATATATATATACGTATGTAAGTAAATACATAGAATCTTACATTTATTCGTATGTACATACACATATATTATAAATCTAGATGTGCACACACATATGTAAGTATATACGCGCTTATACGTACATGCGCATGTGGCTCGTTATTTATGCACAATATCTACATATGTTGGTATATATTGTGTTACATACAAAAGCACGTATAGCGTTGTAAATGTATGCAGCATACTATCCATTATAGCATGTTTTATATTTCCTTTGAAACATTCAATACACCTTTAGCAAATATTGATCTTAAGAACTGTCGTTTCATGTAGCGAACTGCAGCTCTGAAGCAATCATTTCATCCATGCACTTCGAAGCAGCACATTTATGTAAGTGATCACCAAGTTCAAATTTTTAATAAATATTTGCTCAATCTGTTAAAAAAAACTGACCGAAATTATGAAAAACATTATCAAATTTTCAAGTTTCTTTGCAATCGGAGAAACTTTTTAAGATTTATTAACTGGAACTGTATCTTTCAAGGGCCCTTGTTGCCTTTTCCCAAAAATAATTTTCAAGAGAGAGAAACCGAGCAATATCTTTCTAGATTTCGGATTTTATTTTCAGCAAATACACATTTCAAAATTCGCCTGTTAAATTTCTGGATGCAAAAGGAGCTACTTCTATTAAAAAATTGAGTTCACATAAAGAATGGAAATATAGTTGACAATTTTTGTCCCTTAACAAATCATCCAGCAATGTAAATAATGTTACAAAAGCAACTGGCGCTTTACCTCGAAGTACTGCACAGTGAAGTTGTTATCTTAGCTGTCAATAATCCTTCACTTTAGAACCAGAAGTTGGTATTCAGAACTTTTTCAAATGTTTTTGAATGTTGCCATATTAGTTTTGTTATAAAATACAAAATGTCTACCAGAGAAATGGACAACAGATTTAAAAGATTTTTCCTCAGACGAAAGCGAGGACCTCGCACTCCGTGGGAAGGTATGTAAATACCCTTTTTTGAGAATTTGCTTGGTTAACGAGGCAAATTGCAATTTAGCTAAAATTATTGGGGGCTGTAAAAATATTCCTGCCACTTTGGCAGTCTTTCATTCTCAACTTTGGATAGATGTCTATTTGTATATGGCATTCAGAATAGTTTTAAGATTAAACTCAATGAGAAAACTTGATAGCATGGCACTGCTCAGTCGCCAGATTGGCGATATTTATTTCGGCCATTATAATGGTCATCCTTTCAAAAATAATGCAGCCTTGAAAAATATTTGGAGACGATGCGATATTTTTTAGTTTAATCAACTTCTCATTGTGAAAGATGCTGAAAAGTAGCATTTATGTATTTAACTTGAAAGAAATATACTTGTTCTAAACTATTTATAAAAATATGAATAAAATTTTTATAATAGTTCTAAACTATTTATAAAAATATTATGTATTTAACTTCAAAGGAATATACTTGTTCTAAACTATTTATAAAAATATGAATAAAATTTTTATAATAGTACTAAACTATTTATAAAAATATTATGTATTTAACTTGAAAGAAATATACTTGTTCTAAACTATTTATAAAAATATGAATAATAAGATAAAACTATAAATGTCATTGTATAAAATTAATGGAATGCATTAGCATTTTAGCATATTAAACATAAAAGTAAATATATATCAGTGCATACTTCACAGTATTTTTCCGCTAATCCAAAAATACTTATCTTTAGGCATAAATGCTGGATCGGTTGTGACGCAATTCGTCAAAATGTGAACAACTGTGCAAAGCCGTTGTCGTAAATTTCATAAAGGAATGTTGCGATATTTGGCGCGCTTAGCAACTCTTTTGGCGTTTTTAATGCGTATTTTGGCTGCTGCAGGGATTATGAAAAGAATGACTTTTTTTACAGCATTTAGGCTTTTACGCTATTGGTGAGTGAATAAGTCGAGTATGAAATAAAAGTTTTATTGCTAAAATTTTATTTCACTATTGATTAATTAATGTTTACTTGATAATGCATTTCATAGATCAAACAGAGTACTTTTCCATCTTGTGCATGAGATAAGAAAGGCATGCCAAATATCCACTTTCTTATCTTGAATCATGTATTGTTGTAATTTCAGTTTATGTTACCTTTTCCTTTGATATTTACGTTTGAACATGCGCGTAAAAGAAGCGACATGCTTAAAAAATTTCATGTCAACATTCGAACAATGCGCAGGTCTATCCAAATGAAGGCCCGTCGTATTCGGCAATGGATCTGCTAACAAGGTAACGTGAACACTGCTACATTCCCATGGAAAGTGGAGCCAGCATAATGAATAGGGTCACTTCTCATTTTCGTAATTTATGTCTTCACAAGAGAATTGTACTTGATAGAATTGTCTCTTTTCGGAATTAATTCCTCTCATGTACAATATTTCGCATATTTTTGGTATGGAAATTAATTTTACATAAAATTAATAATATGAAATTCTCCGCTCTGAATCGTTTTTTATTTAAATTAGGATATCATTTGAATAGACGAATTTTAAAGACTGCTGAAAGTTAGTTTTCTCCATAGCTATTAATATTTTTATAGTAATAATAGGAAATGCTGTTTACTAGTGCGGAAATAAAAGAAATATTGTCTTCGTTTGATCCAAGCTCACTTTTAAGCACGGTTAAATCACTACTTTATAGTAAAAAAAAGTAAAGTGAAAAGACCATTAAAACGAGAGAGAAATTAGAAAAAAAATAATGATGGAATAATTTTAAGAGTAAAAAAAGTTAAATTTTCATTATTTTTCTCTTTTAAAGAGCATTTAATTGATTTTTGGTATTTTGAAAGTGAACTGTATTTTTCTAAGTTTTCAAAATTTCTTTGATTGATGGCCCAGTTGTTTAAGAGTAAAATGGCACATACTCACTCACA
>JAPMOR010026264.1:687-51852 GCA_026543865.1 Argiope aurantia
AACTCTATGACCATCATAAAATCTGTGCTTTCTCTTGTGGTGTATGCATTCTCCTTAATATCCGATCGAATAAAACATCACATAAAAAAGTACTACATAGAAAAAACACATCAAAAGTAAACATAACATTTCAATAGTTGCCAAAAACAAAAGAGAGAAAAATGCAATTAATAAGCAGACGATATTTAGAAAAGTACAGATATTTAGACTGGAAAATGAAATTATCTGAAATTAAAAACACGCGCAGACGATATTTACAAAAGTAAAAATATTCAAACCTGAAAAGGAAAATATATGAGTTATTCCATCAATAAATGCCATAAGTTTGTTTACATCTTCATTATTTTATATGTCATTAAATATCAAAATGGATCCGGGACTGAATAAACACCCTGTATAGAGAGTGTAAAAGATCATAAAATAATTTTTCTTGAATTTATTTTTCAGAAAAAATAATATTTCATATTTGCTTCATTTCCTACAAACGCGTGCCAAAAATTATATTTTTGCAGATTTCATTTGCAAAAAGATTTAATTTATTTTCAGTTAGAGCTTTAATCAATG
The DNA here is from genome assembly GCA_026543865.1 of Argiope aurantia. Lineage (NCBI taxonomy): Eukaryota > Metazoa > Arthropoda > Arachnida > Araneae > Araneidae > Argiope > Argiope aurantia. The sequence goes on from JAPMOR010026264.1 coordinate 1,252, forward strand.
TGATGGCAACACATTGCACTATTTTTTTCTCAGGAATGCGAAACGTGCTTAATCCTCATTTTTATTTTTGACGAAAAAAATTATTGAAAAACATAGTTAAAATATTTATTTAAAAATTCATTAAAAATAGAAATTTAATTTTAAGATTAAAATAGTAGTATCATTTAAAAGATAAATTTTTTATCTTTAACTTCATGTAAAAATCTTTTTTGTGCGGTAATATTTTCGGCAGTTATAGCAGAAACACGTCAAAATTTCGCTTAATTTTTAAATAAATAAAATTCTAGTTAAAAATTCGCAAAAACAACCCCCAGGTGCACATTCCCGGCCTCCATGGTATACACGTGCCAAATTTGGTAGCTGTAGGTTGAATGGTCTGGTCTGTAGAGCGCCAACACACACACACACACACACACACATTGAGCTTTATTATAAGTATAGATGATTAATTGAACTATCGCTTGCTGAAACCAAATTTAATTCCTTAATATATCTTTTATTATTATTTATTCTTCGGAGCCCCCGAGTTGTTTTGTCCTTTGATGAAAATTTTTGACTTTTCTTCTTTTATAATCAAACGAGAAACGTCCGAGTTGAATCTTTTTAACTGAAAAAAAATGAGCTGTCGCTTTTTTTTTTTTTGTCGAGATACATATTCAGTATAATTTCAAGCCGTGAGCTGAATTTTCAGTTAGACTCGAACAGTGGGTAAAGATGAGGTATTCATGTAAAGAAATACTTAGGACTACTTTTTTTTTCACTTCCTTTATCACCTTTTTAAGTCGTCCGGAAGTTTTTTTTTCGGTACATTTCAAACTGACTCATAATGTAGATAACAGCTTGATATTTTTTTAAATATTAGAGATCACTCAACGTGTAAACGAGAGGACCGTTTTCTGTTTTTCGCGCCCTGGAATTCTAGATGTTATTCTTGCTTTTCTCGAATTGTATTTTTCTCATTGTAAGAGTTTTTCCGATACTCGATCTCAAATGTAATTTGACACTTAAAACAATTTAGAAACTTGGTTATATGTAAAGAGCAGATGGAAATCGTGTCGTATTAACCTTTTTAAAAGGTCATTTTTTTCCAGTCATATTATGTTAAATTATTTTTTAGGCTTGAAATTAGAATAAGAAAAGGGATTCATTTAGCTTATTAGATAAATTTAATTTGATTAATTTATTCATTTGGTTCATTAATAATTAAGTGAAAAACTAAGACGCATCATTTTGTGTGAGAAAAAGAACTGAAGCATCTAAGTTTCTGTCTTTCTAAAAGAATTTGTCAGAACTTGTGTCAACCTACATAATTTCATACAAAGATTGATAAATTTGGTGGGAAGCATACTTCCCACAGCCTTAGAAAGGGTTAATGCAACCGGATTATCCGTGAATATTTGAGACCCCAGGTAAAAGCAGTTAAAAAAAATTCCTAAATGAATTTAACCCTGAACTAGTTCGATCTTCGAAAAGATATTTTTGCCTTTCAGTGTCTATTTCATTTTCATTGATTTAAATTGAGATGTCGAAAATATTATGTTTAACTGGATCCAGCACTACTAGTTGTTGGAAAGATTAACTTTTTTAAAAGAAACTGTGTGAGGGCGAGGACTTCATTAAAATAACTACTTTTGAGCAAAGTTTCGTTGTTGTGTTTTCAAAATGGATGAAGTATAAAAAACTGCTTTTTAATTGTCAATGATTCATTTTTTTTTAACTCTTGAAGACTTTATAATTTGGATGGTTAAAAATTTTATATTTTAAAGGCACAATCCAAAATTGTAAAACAGCGAAAAAATTGTTCTTTGATCTTGGATTGCACGAGGTTGAAAGTTCAGTTCGGGATAAGATTTAGTATAACGGTAGTGTATATTTAGAATGTTCAGTCTCAAAAAATATTAAAGCGCAAATGGCCTGTCAGTTTCGAGAAAATGGTACTCAAATTTATTACATAGCTTATATACTAATAATGAAAAAAGATGAATTCATACTTATTATTTTCGCATAAAAAATGAAAAGCATGTTAATTAAAACTGTTTGTAAATTGTTAAGTTGATTTGAAATAGATTAGAAGAAAAACAAATAAAAAAAAACAAAAATTGCTAGGCCAGGATCGAACCCGGGTCACCTGAATACTACACGAATGTCTTATCTACTATACTGTTCGATTCTCTCGGCAATGACGACATATCATTACTATAAAAGGTATGATGAAAGTTCGAACACCATTTTCTCAAATTTGCCTCGCGATTGCGCTTTAATATTTTCTTGAACGAACATTCTAAATGTGTGCTACCATTTATACTAAATCTCATCCCGAACGCAATTTTCAACCTCGTGCCTTTCATTTGTCAGTCTAAAAATTAATACCTTTTATCACAAGGAAAGGACTCGTTTTTCCACCGTTCATTGCTGTTTTGTTTAAAAATTAAATTTGCATTCATTAAAAGAATTTTCAAATATGTGGTCCATTCATATATTTAAGTAGCAAAAACAATCTCCCAGTCACAATCACCATACGATTTCGCTCTTTTTTTTTCTCATACGAATGCTTAAACCTTGGATGCATTATGAATGATTGCTTGCCTCATCTCACCCGCCATTTTCGAGAAATACTGCAAAATAAAACCTATACAGAAATCCCAGGCTCAACAACTGGACCGATTTCACAATTTATTTTACCACCTTGCAAGTGTAGCGAATAGCAGTCAGGTCTGTCAACTTAACCAAGTAAGTGTAATTTAAAAAAAAATACAAATTATATTAATTCTTCTTTTAATCTAAGTGATTGCCGAATGTGGATGATTTTCTTTAAAAAATTGAACTTGTAAGGCATTTTTGTGCTCATTTTCGAATTCGATACCCCCATATTGCGAAAAAAGTTTTTTTAATATATTTTATTTATTAAAATTTGGCTCGTGAATGGAAGGACACCCTGTATTTGTTGAAATATAGTTATCCAGAAATCTAGTAATTCAGGAAAATAAAAACCTGGAAGGCAATGAAAATCTCCCCTCATTAGCTGAGAGAAAAAAGAGAAGCAAATGATTTAGTAATACGTCCGTTATAGCAATCCATGTAGAAGAGGATAAAATTTGATCATACAATTTCGTTAACATCCGTAATAAAAGAATTGTGTAACCTCATTGGCCAGTAAAAGAAATATTGTAATATCTAAAATATATATTTCTTAAATGAACGAACGATTCATTAGCTATCGCATCAAAATGTTTCAGTCTACGATTTTGTTTAATAATTATGGTTGAAGCCTGTGAATCGAATCAAGTGATCTCGTGTACGGTTGGCTATGGTGAGAAAAAGTAACAGTCGTGGAAAAATGGGTACTATCATCGGTCGGAGTTAGGAAAATGTACATCACCGTAAAAATGAGGTAATACGGTGGGGAGTAAATAGTATAACAGCAATAAAAAATTTTTAATAAAGAATTTAGACAAATATAGATACGTTCATGACATGCACACACGCACATTCTACTCAGAAATTAGTTGAATAACTATTAAAAAAGATGACGCGCAGAAAACATTGAAAAAGTCTCGGTTAAAAAAAAGCGAATGAAACAAAAAAAATGGAAACAATTGAACGATTGTAAATCGTTCACATTACATGGAAAAACAAAAGTATTGAATTTCCTTAATAGAAGATAATCATTTAACTTTGCACTTCTTTTAAACAATTCGCGTCATATCAAGTGGCCGTTACAAAGCAAAGGGTTAACAGTTGTAAATGAATGTAAATACATTTGTAATAGAATCTCTTTTAAAAAATATACACTGCAAATGCGAATATTTTAATGCAGTTCCTTAACTGCACATGAGTAAGTATGAGGAAATTCTCCCTCTAATCGGTGTCACCATCCTACCTGTGTCTCTCCACCGTTCTTCTCGTTTCGTTGGAGGGACTCCCTCGACGCGACATTCTTCGGAAAGGGACACGACGATGGCGCATTGTTGGTCAAGCAAAGATTAGTCTTTTTGCTACTCGCTTTACCGGATGGGAGGGGATGTAAATTTGGTATTTCACAAAGATGGGAAAATTTTAAAAGCATATATTTAAGTGACGGTGAACTACAGTCCTAGATCAGAATTTAACTAAAGAATGGGGATATAAATGTTCCCATTCCTTAAGATCTGCAGTCGAAGGGTTAAATCAATTTTAACTCAATATCTGCCAGCGATGATAACTGCATTCCAGCTTAGACAATCATAAGTGAAATTTCGAAAGTCATGCGTTTTGCGAACCTTTGTATAACTTTTATAATTTTTTTATAAATTTGACAATAATCTAATGCTTTTTTATAAATTTTACCAAAATCAGATTTTCATACGCAATCGTGAAAATCTATGGAATGGGAGATAATTGTATTAAATATTTCAAATGATTTCAATAAATTCAATTTCCTAATGAAAGAAATGGCATGTTAAAGTGTCATTTCCTTATAACTATTTTATTTTACATGTTCTGTTCCTTGTTTAAAAAGAGTATTTTATCTAAAAAAAAATTTTTAATTCAAAATAACCCTGATTTACGGCATGGCTCAAGTTCTTCGGCAGATTTTCTTTAAAAACATTAATTTGAAGGGAAAAAAGTATAAAAGTTGTAAATTGAATTAAAATTTGTTGAGAATGAAACTCAAAAAAGTACCTTATACATTTTATAACAAATTTTAAATTATAAAAATTTTGTTAAAATTGTTATACAAAAAAAAATAGTATTTTCTTTAATATAATTAAAGAATTAGAAGTGAATAGTTTAAAAGAGACAAGCTATATTTTTTTAATGCAACTGCGAATCTTTTTTAAAGTTATTATCAACGTTTAACATTTCAAATTCATTTTAAGGTTAAACAGTGAATATAGTTGCATAGAGTTAAGCCATGTGCAACTGAATAATCAAATATGGAATTAGATTTCATTGCTGTATTCGTGAGAGAAGTTTTTGCTTGCATGGCTTCCATTGTTATCACTATCTTCGAAATGCAACTTGCATTTGGAAATTTACATATTCGGAGGAATCTCTACATAAAATTAATTTTTGAAAAAAAAATAGTAACTTAAAAAAATTTATTAATTGAAAATATGGTGTCTGTTTTGTTTGTTTTCCCCTCGATGTCAAAGAGCAAATTTTAATAAACTCAGGACCATACCTTAGAATGAAATCAGGAAATCGGCTCTCAATCCGGTATTGATCCGTGAATATTATGAAATCTCTCGTGAGTGAGAAATCATCGATAAACTGGAAGTGAATCACGTGACAAGTGCACCTGTAACCACAGCGCAGCTGAAATTTCTTTTATTCCTCCCCACCTTTCGAAATAAAATATTTTCTATTTTATTATAGCATACTCAATCTATTGAAAACTATGTTAAGTCTGGTTCTAAGAGCTACATATGTTAAAATATTTAAAGTTAATTTATCATTCATTTCAGGCCAAATTTCAGCTTGGTGTGCAATTCTTTCTGAAAAACTGAAACACACCACAAAGTTGCAAAGCGAATGGCAATTTTAATGATAAAATTATATGGTTTATTTTTCGACAGTATTTATTATTATTACCTTTTGTCTAATACGATTTGTACATGCCTTGTACGATTGCGCACTATTTTCGTGGAATGCAGAAATCATAGTAGAACAAAATTCTTTTTTTTTGTAGTTGGAAGTTATTGAGTTAAATTTGAATTTTTCGTATACGTGGTTGATTAAAATGGTATAATCGTATATTGTTCACTAATAAAAACTTAAATTGTCCTCTTTCTGGTTGAAAGCATATTCTACATAGTTTTGATTCAAAAATCAAAGGCACCCATTCCGAAGATTATATTGCAGGCTAAAGGTACATATAACATTTGATACTTCAACGAAAATTAAATTCATCTGCAATTCTCTGTTATGGCTATGTCTTGCCTCCAACTCACGCAGATAAGCGAGGCCACAAAATCATTTTATCCCAGGAAAGCGGCGCATTTTGCAAACAGTTTAGCATCAAAAATTAAATTCTGCTCGATGTTTCACCTGTTAGAACCTTTGCATTTTCCTTCGATTATTCTACGAATTGAATATGACTAAATTTGAAATGAATTCAAATGTCTATAGACGTATGTTTCGTTTATAATACATGAAAATCACTAACTCAAGTTTTTTTTTGACATTTAGAAATTAAAATAAAAAACCATTTTAGTTATTCAAGTTCAGCTTGTCGAATCGGCCCTTGCTGCGTAAACTGCTTAAGACATACCCATTTAATCCATCGAGCTCAAACCTGGCACACAACGGATGTAGCAACTGTTAAATGGGTGGAGTTCGTGTGAATGTAGAATCAAAACGGGCGCTTTTGTAAATTGTGAAAATACCTGTCTCATTGTATGCGAAATTTTAAACATTTAAGACCATATAATATAAAACATATAAGACCATATAATTCTGTCTGAATCCGTCTCGAAACGCTTAATATTACTGTGAGCTTAAATGGCTCCTGGTATTTTTTATAGAGAAAGAGAAAGAAATGAGTGAGCATCAACGATGCTCTGTTAAAATAATTAGTAATAATTTTAAAATTATATAAACAATATTTAATACTTTGATAAAATTTCGACCAAGGGCCTCTGGAATTGCCTATAAATGGCATATGTCGAATTGTATATTAAAAAGAATTTTGGCCCTACTGTTCTTGTAGAATTTAAGACGTCTTAATATTTATTTGAATCAGTAAGGAAAGTTGTGTTGTGATCATGACTGTAGTTCACATATACTGCTTGCTTTAGTGATTTGACTTTGTTTCGCGCACTAAGGAATTTCGTTCGCCAAAAGTTCATAATTCCTCGCATTTATTTGCTGCTCTGATAAATGAGGCTCGGAGTTGTGAACTGTTGCAGAAATTTTAGACCGAGAAATCTTTGGAGTTTTGGAGGAATTTTGTCAATTTTATAGAAGGTTGCATATTTTCTAAAATATTTTGGAAGGTGAAGGTTTTTGTCTTTGAAAATGAAACATATAGGGAAAAAAAAAAAAAGATTACATAAAATATCCATAATTAACTCTTTTTTTTCACATTTCCAATGTAAAAGGAGTACTGATTTTTTTTTTTTTGTAAGAAAAAGAAAACGGGTAAGAAAGTCATCTTCGAAGATCTTGTTTTAAAAATGTTTCATATTTTTTTACTATCCAATCAAGATCTAATGGTACCCTTTTCATCTAATAGAGAATTAGAAGCCCTGACAAAATTTAACGGATTAAGATAGAAACAAAAACTATGTAGTAAATTATGGAATTTATAATCATCAAATACTGAATTGTAAAAAAATTGGGAAAGACGAAATCGAGTATCAACAATAAATGCAGCTTTGACGTATAACTGTTTAAAATGGCTTTGATATTATAACATCCAAGAAAATTTCTAGAAAAATATTTTATATGCTACTGTATTCCTGAACATCTATAGAGAATATTTCCTAAGATTCTGTATTTTTGCATATTTATCGAAAATATTTATTGCCAATGTTTTTCGTAGAAGGTCGATGTCATATATTTAAAAAGGACGGTAAAAATGAGGGATTGTAGAAGTCCACGCTACATTGAAATATTTGCACGACGAGTTGAAAACAGGAGAATTATTTCGGATCACTTAATCTGTTTCAATAATTCAATTTACATTAATGATATGGTAAAACTTCTAATGTATTTTTTCAGATGATTTGCAAATTTGGTTTGATTTAAAAATATATGAAATTTAGAAGCTAAATAGGGAAATGCCTTTTCTTTTGTGATCCAGCAATTTAGCTATTTCCAAACCACCAACATGGGAGGAGCGAAAAGACGTTTCGCCATTATTTAATAACGCCTACAGATTGATTCTCAATCTGATGGGTTTGACAGTCAAAATTATTTTATTCAAAATGTGAAATATTTTAAAACGAACCGTAGAATGTGTAGAAATTAAACAAATTTTATCTGTACTACATCCAATCAGTATCGAATAGTCAATCATGCTTTACCTTTCAGGTGTTTTGTTTCTAAAATCTCTTGTTTTTGATTATATTTACTTTTTGGGTTTTTTTCTTCTTTTGCCATTTTGTTTATTTATCGGAGTCTTAGTAAGCTGACCGTTTCGATAGCGATGGATTTCAAGGATAACTAATCTTTTCTAAGTTTTCTGTATACTGATATCGATATATGATCATTTTACATATGTACACAACTATTGCGCATCGTCATTCGTAAATGGTTTTATTGACTATCGCTTGCTTTTATTTACTTGTTATTGTTCCATTTGCTGTTAATTGCATTTCAAAAAGTATAATCTTGAGCTCAAAGGTAGTTTTTCTATTTTACCTTTAATCGAGGAAGTACACTGTCTAGATTTGTTTATTGTTCTTAAATATGTCTCTTAAAAAATGGGAAATCTCTTTACAGAATAAATATATATATCTAAAATGTTAATGTACATGACATAAAAATTGCTTTTATTACTTTTTGTCCTCTGGCAATAATGAAACATAAACAAATGATTTGGCATTCTGCAGCCAAATCTCAAATAGTTATGAAAGCTGAATGCAGAATGTTAGGAGAAATTATTTGGACAAGGTCCGCCATATCCTCAAAAAGTTCCATTTCATTAAAAGAAAGATACAACAGAAATCAAACAGGTGTCAAACAAAGATTCATCGAGGGCGAAAAGAGGCGTAACTATCGGCAAATGGCTAATAGTTATGATTTAAGAAAGATATGGTGATCGATTTTCATCTCACAAAAATTGTCTTAACTCTCAAAAAATTTTCTTGATATCCATTTTTTTCCGACCATGATTTCTTTATTTTGACACTTTAAATTTACTACACTATCAACTATGTTATAACTTATAACTAACTATGTTATCATCCAATGGAATATTCAGTTTCGTCAGTATTGAAAATTTTAAAAAAAATGTTTTATTTGGACCATATCTCCGAAGTAGAATTTTCGCTTCAGTTTTTATTTAAAATATGCATCCCAAATTGCTACACATCCAAATTGAATAGACTGATAAAATTAAGTTTTTTTTTCAGTCTGTCGACATAACATTTTTTAAAATGTATTCTTAAAAATTGAATAGACCGAAAAATCAATCTGAGCAAACAAGTTGGTCGTCAAAGGCTACTAGTTATTTGTTCTTACCAAGGTAAGATTGTGTATTAAGAGAAAGAATCAAAATCCAATAATTCAAAAGGAACTTTTTACTTTTCTCATAGCAGCAAGAATTTTATTTCTACGGATGAGGAATTCATATTTTATGCAAATTACGGCATGTTAATCTTAAGGCAATAACCTTGTGACACTGAAAGTTTATCTTAAAAGTAAAGACTTCTTCCAGATCTTCCCAAAATGAATACCTTAATACCTATTCAAGTTTATTTTCGGTGCTCGGAATTATTTAGGTTAAAAAATAGGTTCGGTGTGCTATGTTGAAATTTTTCTGCCATTTTTGTTGCATCTATATAAAACTTAACCATGTGAAATTTTGCAAAAGAAAAAAAAAATAATCCTGTATTTGTTTTGTTTCCTACTAAGAGAAGGCGCATTTTGTGAATAAGCAAGATAATATTTATATGAAAGTATTCTCTCCCAAAACTTCCCCATGATATGTTTTGCCTCGACAAAGTATATCTACTACATGTATCTTAAATCCAACTGTCTGATTAACAAAGGATAAAATAAGCATTTTTTTTTACATGAGAATTGACGATAGCAAAAAATGTGTGTGGAATCATTTTTTTTCCATTGATATGTTTCTTCTCGGGCAGTGGAATACTTTCTTGAAATTAATTTTAAATTGACTGAATAAATGTTGATGTTAAAACTAAAATGAAAGCTCGATTAAATTTTGACTTGGGTTAGAATTAAAAATTTATAGATTTTCCTTAAATATTGCGCTCAATGAATTCGGAACAAACAATAAGCACTTATACTAAAAATTATGGAATATTTTATCCGAAACGAACGAGATTCGAATTCAGCTCTCATTTCTTTCGCTTTAATCGAAAACGCGTCGTGGGTGCAATCTAGTGGAGTTATCATAGATTTTTCATTTGTGAAATATTCCGCAAAGTATATTCTACTGAATTCTTTGGAAAATTTTAATATTCTACAAAAGCGTATTTATTTTGATATCTTTGATACTTAATGAAAACTAGGAAATTAAGATTATGGGTTTATTTGCTTGAAATAGCTTTCTACCCGAGCAGTTTTCTGAGGAAAACAAGGCAATAATTGAAACAATGAAAATTTAGATGCAAATATATATATTATAAAGCAATGTCTTACGTAGCATTAAGTGTGAATGCCAGCGAACTTTTAAACCCCGAATTTTGAAAGATCCGTCTGTTTTAATTCGTATAAAATACTGATGCTCTTATTTCTTTAATGTGGAATTTTGTAAACTGTTCGGTACTCTGCAAATTTAAACTCTTGTATTCCATTGAAATATTGCGTGATTCTTTTAATTGCATTAAGCGCATCCAAATAATTATGATAATTGCCTTCCTCTGCTACTGGCCTAAATAGAAGCTTCAAATCATCTCATATATTTAAATAAATACAATATTAGAAGGGAAAAAAACCCCTGAAATAACGATTTTTTTAAGCATATTTCTATTCATATTTAAACATATTCAAAACACATTCATTAAACATATTCATTCATTCATATTCAAAAGTTCTTTTTAATTTATGTCAAAAGTTAGACTTCCTTTATGATAAATGTAAGGTATTTACAAATGTCACCTGAAATGTATTTTTTCTCTCCATTTAAGTTTTTTTTTTTTTTCATATTTTAATTTTACAACTGCTAAAGTTTTTTTTATAATAAAGATAGAGCTTTCAAATTTTTATACGTATTTATTGTTTTGTATATGATAAAATGCGCATTACAATCACTTAAATAAGACTTCTAGCTTATGTTTCTAGATATAGCGATGTACCTCAATTTTTATTTCTAAATTTTCCTTCATTATAAATCAGAGTTAAAAATTTAAATGCAAGTTCAAGCACAGCTTTGTTAAATATTTTTCTAAACTTGCTAGTAAAATTTAAAACAAAAGTATTTATAATGAATATTTACAAGAATTAACAATATAATGGAAGAGCTATAAAAATTTAATTCTTATTAGAAGAAAATTAATCTAAAATTGCGGATCAGGATTTTCTGTTTAAGTAAATTTTGTATTAATGTAGAGCTGTAATAATATTCGAAATTAAAAAAACTGTTAAAAGCTGTATTCATTTAAATAAAAGTGATCCATAAGAAAAGAGTACTGCTTATGTTTTGATAAGAAAGTTTGAATTTGTAGATTCAAATGCATTTTATCTCGCATTTAAAAGCTATGCAAGAATGCCGACACACTCAAAACTTTTATACAAAACGAAAATTAATAATATATTTTTTTCCATAAAAGTATATCAACAAAAGTAAAGTGATAATATTGCCTTTTGGCGAGAAATTTTGATGCCTATTCCCCCCAAAAAATATTTTTGATCTGAATTTGAAATTTAGTGCAGAGATAAGAGAAAAGAACGACAACTTTTAAAATCTTCAACGCAAATGCACGAAGCATCTTCTGATCTAGTGAAGATAAGATAGGGTGAAAACTGTTTCAAATTCCTTTGATCAACTATTTCTTCATTTTTTAAGTATTGCCTTTTGGATAATTCACATTCAGAACATAATATAAATGTCCAATTTACCATCATAACTACAATACTTAACTTTTATTTTTCCTTTCCCGGAATTCTTGAGTTTTTTTACCTGGAGCATTCGATGAGCATTAAATTTTAAGAAAACTGCACAATTTTTATGTTGTACGGTTTAATTAAAAGAAGACTTAACACATCTCTTATCTGTAAATGCAATAAAACTATATCCCAAGTTTCGGAAAAATGGCATTGATTTGGAACCATCAATCATCTGCCAATGGATTTTAATTATTTTAAAAGCCATAATTGTTTAAGGTATTCTTGGAATTTCTTTTCACTGTTTTTGTATTTTAAAAGAAAAGGCTTTTATTTCTGTAAATATTAGTTAGGACTTCCTTTTAAACAAAGTCAAGTTTTATCAATGTGGCTTTAAAGAAAAGCTGCCTAATTTTCGGCAACTTCCAACAATGAAATCTCGGAAGAATGTTTATCATTAATAGACCAATAGGAAAGGGAATCAGCAGTGATTACATTTCACCAAAAAGGAATTTTAAAAAAATTCGCATTTTTTCAGCTATTAATTTAAGTTTATTGCAATGCGTTTAGGATGTTCTAATTATTTTACATAGTTGTAAAGAAGATATTTAACCTTTTATAAAGTATTAATGATATCTTCAGATAATGATGCATTCTTCTGTTTGGAATTATTCGGCTGTGACGAATCTTTATCTGATGAATTTGTAAATCGCATCTGCTGCATTAAAAAAGATTGTAATTGACTTTCATTAGCACGTACTCTTGTTTCAAGAATGCGCGGGCATTTTCTATTAATTCTTGATACTTTGTTCGATCACAATTCAGAATGTACTTAAATGATGAGTACTTCGTTTGTTAGTTGGGAAAATTAAAGATCAAAATTTTAATTCACTGGCGGCATCGAAATTGAGATGAAGTTTTTTACATTAAAATTCAAGTTTTTCAATCTAATCCTTATATAACCCTTCATTCAAAAGGAATTCTTATTTTCACAATTGGACGAATCATGAAGGTGATAATTAGGAAAAAATTTAATTGTTGTTGCTGAACTTGTTGCTAAAGAATTACTGAAACTTTAGTTTTTCAAAACTTTTCAAATATCTTGGAACAAAATTTTTATTATTATCTTCTAAAGATTTTCAATTTTGCAGTGAACTGTATTTGAATTCTAAATTAAATTAAACCATATTTTAAAGAAAATTCTGAACTTTTCCTAGGACGAAGATCCACTTAATATTCGACCTGTCCGGGAACGTCTATGCTTTTAAACTCCTTCAATGCGATACTGCTTTTTTTAATTCCTTTGTTTTCGGAGAAAAATGTCTTCATTGATATTAAGAAACAAATATTACGAGCATACTTTTTAAATGCGATTTTAAAATCTGTCATTTTTGTTTATTGTCATTAAAATCTTCCTTCAAATTTCAGGTTTTAAAATTGCTAATCATTATATCAATATATCATGTAGTGATATAACAACGCTGAATTCAAAAATGGCAATTTCTTTTTCCTGTATAAAACTTTGAAAAATTTGTATTAAAATATATTTCTTCCCTATTCTTATATATGGAATCTATTAAAAAGATGTAGTTGTCTGTGAACTGGTAATTCAAGTATCATAGAAACGGAATTCTAATACTTAAGAATTCTTTCACTTTCAAAAGCGACTGGCTGTATTATCAAAGTACTGGAAAATTGGACTGTATAACATGCACCAACATGAGTGGCATGATTATACTGTCTATTATCATTATTAAGGTTGGCTTTGTACAATAAATGTACAACTAGGTTGCTCATTTAGTTTTGCAGTGGCGTAGGTGAAGCAAATGGTGGGCCATTGCTTCAGATTTACGCATTTGCATCAGTTCGCAAAGGTTCATTTAAATTTACAAATCTGCTAATAAGGTTCATTTTGATAATTCCAAAGACAGTTTTCTGTTTAATTTTATTTTTTCCTTTTTAATTTTATATTTTTATCATTTTAAGAATTAGACTTTTTAATAAACAATAATAAAATATTTTTGTAATAGGCATAATTTATTTTGCACCTTTATCATTTAAAATTCTAGATTAAAAAGTAAAGTAGATTTTATAAAACTATTTGAAACTCAAAACAATATTTTAAGAAATTTTAAATGTTCAGAAATTTTTAAATTATGATGTTGTGATTCCAAAATTTTATAATAATGCTCATTAATATAATGCGAGTGTGATTATTTACCTAAAAAGGCTGGGATACCAAAATGTACAATATAGAATTTTTAAAATGCATCTGATTTTTTGCGCCAATGTATCTTTTAAATTTTCTTATTAGATTTTTATAGCTTTTGTGCCTCGAATTGAGTGTTTCTGTGAAATTATAAAAATAGCATTATTTATTTAAAGAATTGAAACTTAAAAAAAAGGCTCTTTAAAATAGAAAGGTAAGCTTGGCGTTTACAAAATAAAACAAGCTTTGAATTTAAAAAAAATAAACTTAAAATTTTAAAAAATTAGCGAGTTTGAAATTAAAATATTAAAAATAAAAAAAACTATTGAACTCGAAATTAAAATAAATAATAAATAATATAAAAAAAGCTAAAGAGCTCGAAATTAAAAAAAAAAGCTTTGCATAGTATTTGCATAAAATATTTCAGAAACGCTCAAATTGACTGCTAGCATTCATTTTGTAATACTTTTAAAGTGTTACTTCAAAAAAAAAAAGTATTGTGCTCCAAATCATGTATTAAAATTGAACGATATGCATTGTGTTTCAAGACTATTTTCTTTTTACATTCATTTGCATGCATCCATTTGTATCGCATTTGCATATTAATAAAATAACTCTTCATTAAATTAACATTTTTCAAAATGTATTTTCAAGAATTTTAAAATTGGACTTTTAATAAATTAATTAATAATTAAATTTTAAAATACACAGGACAGTGACTCCTGTTGGTAGTCCATGCACTGTGTTAAAATAATTTTGAATTAGTGTTGGAACTATTTGAAATCTGAGTGACTGTTGCTCAGGAAGTAAAAAGACATTATACTGTGTACACCCACTTGAAAAGTTTTTCTGGAACCTTTAATCGAGATTTACTTCGTGTGCTAATCGAACTGAAACAACTGGACGATAACGTCCTGAACTAGAAAATGTCCATCGTAACCCCTTAATGACGAATATTATGTCCAAGATTCGTGTTTAGAAGACGGAAGAAAAAACTGAACCAACTGTGAAGCTCTATAAAACAAATCGGCATCTTTCTAATGACGGCATATCTACTAATATCAAGCAATACTCTTTAACTGAAAGATTGCAGAAGATAGAAGGAGAGACCTATAGATCTATTTCTTTGACTTCTTCTGTTTCTTTGTTTTCATATACTGCTGAAGCCTCTGGATAAAGAGATCTGCCTACTAATGTATCTATGGAGGTGTGCCGTGGGGAATCTCTCCTGCTCTCACAAGACCTCTTTGGACATAATACAGAGAGAAACATGTTATGCTAAAGACATTTATCTCTGCAAAGAACTTGTTGCCGGCTATCTACATGTCCTTATACATTTGTAACACCTTAGTCCAAAATTCGTGTTCCAGCTACGGAGGGAAAAAAAAAACGCGCCTCAACCTATTGACAGACTTTGAAACCACATGTATGTTTCTGATAATGGCGTAGTTCGTGCCAAATAGCAACCTTTCTTGGAAAATGTGTGATATAAGAAGCTTTAATGTCCTATATGAGACTTGAACTGAAACATCAAGGGTTGCAAAAACTGCTGGAAAGTACGAGATGACTTTGGATAAAGGTATCTGCCTATGTACCATGGAATTGCACCTTAACGAATCTCTGCTTTCCTCGCAGGACCTCTTCAACCTTATATACAAAGAGATATTGTGCCAAAGACACTTTCTGCGTTAAGACTGTATTATTCAGCAATCTGCATTCAGTAATCGGATCTTCTCATAAACCAACAAAATCAATGCTGTCGATCGAAACGAAGCGAAATGGTCTCTTCAAGCTGTAACCTGCTCAGCACTGACTTTTATTACCTGTCTTTGAGAGCATAGCAAAGGCAGTTCTAATAGTCGTTGGAAATAAGACAAGATGAGGTCTTTGTGCCTGCATTATGTATTTAGCTGGACATAAATAAATCACATGCTTAGCTTGATTGTGCTGGACCACTGATCCTTGCCGGTGCACTTAGTGTATTAACTAGTGAACCCCCTCCTCCCACCCTTTCTGTCTGTGGGCTAAGGAGAAGGGGGTAGAATGAGAGAATGAAGTATAGTAGCATTCGAACTTATGTCGTAAGAAATGGATAGCAGAGAGATATTTGCCACGTCAAGACTCTTGAAGCAAAATAAAAATTTATTTAAAAAAAAACTCTTTACTGACATCTCTTGTTGCCAACTCAAGAAATACTTCCTCTTTCAGTGTATTCGTCTGCAAATTATTTATCAGCCGCCTCTCAGTCCACTTGACAACTTATGTAAATAAACTTTTATCGGAACTTTCACATGGATAACCATTCATTCCATATAATGAGAAGCTGTTATTTAAACGCATCAATACCCTTCAGGTTCCTGCTGTTATGACCAACAACTGACATTGGAAATTAATTTGAAGATACTGAAATGATTGATATGAGTGTATAAAGATTCACTGTACATATTCTCTTCGTACAGACTTTGTTGGTGCAGTTTTCAAAGATGGTAGTATTAATAATTGGAATGTAAGAATATAGTATCTAACATCTAGTAACATAACTTTTATAAAATAATAAGCGGAAGAAAAAAAAAATCAAGAATGTTCATTCTAAAAATGGAAGTCTTTTCCAGGTTTAGTCATATATGTAGAAAACATTTGCATTTGAATAAAGTAACATGCATTGGCGCAAAAAATTCATTTAATAATATGTATACTTTTAATTGAACTTATGTAATTTTTGTGCGCGGTTCCAAATGTTAATATTGATTTTTCTCCTCTGAAACAATAGAAATACTGAAATTTTATTTAAACTCTCACAAAATAACAAAGCGTTTAAATAAAAAAAATTATGAATTTGTAATTCGATTCTAAAGTAGGAAGAATACGAATTTCCAACTTCAAAAAAAAATATTTCTTTTAATTTAAGGATATTTTTTTACTAAAACGTTTACAAATTTGTTTAAATGAAATGCTTTTCATTTTGGTATCCCAGTTCTGTAATTATATTTTCGAATTCTTAAAAAATAAAAGAATTCCTGAAATTTATCTGTGATATGAATGCATGGCTGCTCCGAAAGTAACTTCTAAAAGTAATTAATAGAATGTCTTATTTCTATCAACTTTTATAATCTTGATTATTTGTATACTTTAAATTCTTCAATTCATACTTCATTTTAAATATTTTTGGTATTTTAAAATGTGTCGATTGTACATAGTATTCTCATTTTGTGCATATGAAAAATTAAAAACTGAAACCCATTCATTTCTAGTAAGAATTTTGATTTTTGCTTGTGGAACTGTTTAAAGCATTTTCGTTGTGTTTTAAAAATAAGATATTAACTGTTTTTATGTGATTTAGTTTACAATAAGTATAGTATAATATAAAGAAATTTTTAAAGTGTAAAGTTTTATCTTGAGAGTGTCATTGTTTTGTCTGCTATGATGGGAGGAAAAAAGATATAAAAAAAGTGAAAATAAAAAAAAATGAAAAAAAGAAAGAAAATAATAAAAAAAGAAAATAAATAGAATTAAAAAAAGAAATATTAAAAAAAATAATTGAAAAAATAAAAAGAAAAAAAAATGAAAAAAATAATAATCAAACCACTCCCTTTAAGTTATATGAAATATTTCCCAAATATTTTGATATGCTTTATCAATATTGTGATTTTTAAATTGTATAGTTGATGTGTTATATTAAAAAAGTGTATGTATATGTTTTAATAAATGTATATATCAGTACATAAACTCCTTAACCTGCTGTGTATGACGAAATATTTCAATGCAAAACTAATTGACACAGGTTGAAGAAAAAAAATTGTCTGCCATAAAAATTTTCTAAATGCCTTAAGATACACCATAATAAGTATTAAGTTTCCTTAATTTCTAATCGAAGCAAGCTAAAGAATGGTTAAAGGGGGGGGGGGGGAAGGTGACCGCATTCGTAAAAAAATTACGAATTCATTGCTATAGTTGGATAATATTTTTGTGCTGCATGTTAAAAATGTGGCTCAAATTATATTTATCAATATTATTTCATGATTATATGTTCTTATGATATTTATAGTGTTTTTAATTTTCCTATTTTAGACTTAATTTTTCCTTTTTCAAGATATAGTGGTAGTACATATCAGATGATATGTACTATCGGTATATCTTAAAGAAATTAATAATTTTAAAATGTCATCATTCTTAGATTTTAGTATAATGGCAGGCGATTTTTTTTTCTTTTGAAAAAATTTTGGAATCTTTATTTGCTAATACTTAAAAAATATATTTATTTAAAAGTTCATTATTAAGAGATTAACGATAAATTCTAAGTAGATATTATGCTATTTTTATTTGATATCATTTAAAAATTTTAAGTTTTTCCTAAACAACAAAATAGAAACAAAGTTTTCAAAGCTACTTTATATTGATAAAGATGCACTTGCTTGTTACATGAGGTTGAATGAAATGGAATTTGTAGAATTTCTGAGAAAAAAATATGAAATGATTGAATTAAAAAATGATTTCTTTTATTATGACTATTATATTTTAAAAATTATTATAAGTTTTTTTAAAGATTAAGAAGAATTATTTTGTAAAAAAAGAATAGAATAAAAGGGTAAAGAATTATTTTGCAACACTAAACTATTATTAAATTTTCTAAAATACTTATTTACTTCATAATTATAATCTATAGTTTTAAATGTCAGAACTGACTACTTGAGCAACCTCATCTTTTTCTAAATTAATTTAATTTTTGTCTTCTCTTCTCTTCATCTAATAATTGTAATCATGACGCATTTGCTGGAATCATATTTTTCTAAAATGCTGTAATCGTAACTTTATTTGTACTACGATAGCCACACCTTGCGTCTCCGAATGAAAAATATCTGCAAACGATAAGTAGTGATAATGACAGAAACCTTTCTGAAATTTGAACGATGTTTCTCATCTTTTAATTTTTTAAATTTACTTTGACAGTTTTTTTACGTAAAAGTATCAGACATCCTATGAATGCATGCTTGTTAATTAAAATTTATAAATAATAAATATTCTCCCAATTCCTTTCGATTCCTTGCCATTTCAAATACAGTTCCCCACATGATTGGTCAGATCATAAAACTGAATCTTGTCGAAATGAAAGGATCTCTTTCAGTGAAGGATCGTGGAATGACAAGAAAATTACATATCTACCTACGAAGGGTCATGGAATAATAAGAACATTTTATAGAAATCTGATCCGATATTGTTCAGTGTTAAATGCAACATAAAGGAAAGACAATTTATATGTGTAAGCTCTTCGCCTTTTTTGTACTTTTCACATTCTGTTTTTCAACAGGGTAGTAACTTTACCCAAACTAAATCAGCGTTCAAAACTGGCTTGTTGTGTAAAATTTCAGTTCTTTATAGCAATGCATTTTGTTCATCCCATTTTAAACTGAGCTGAAGTGAAGATTAATTATGGCCGGTCTAAAAAAAGAAAATAAAAGAGAAGAATGCATTTGTGATAATTGCGCAATGTTTTTGATTAAATCTGAAGGGTTTTTTTTTCAAAGAATTGATTAGAATCCCATTCCATGCAAATAGTTTGATAAAGTGAACTTTTTGTATGGTTTTCATTTGAAAGCTCATCTGCTGCGAATTCAATATTTTGCTGTATCTATTTACAGCGATGTTTATATTTTCCCGTTCATATGGCTAACAAAATGAAATGTTCTGTTGTAATTTCATCCATTTTTATTATCAGATGTCTTTTGTACATTTATAGAGACCGATTTCATTGCTTCCTCAGTTCCCCCCCCCCTTCAAATTAAAGCTTGTTTAGAGTAATTGCGTAAACAGTTTCGCGAGAACGACATTTTTTTTATACCAGTGAAAAAGAACTTGGTATTAAATATTAATTATTATATAAGCTATGTTAAACAATTTCATGATCTATTGGCAGATGATTCCACATTACGTTAGTTGGATGGAAATTTTGATTTGTTCTTATGTAAAATTTTCAGTCTGTTTCTGATCGAATAATTTATTGATATATTTTTTTTTTGATTTTCAACAAATTAAATTTCATATTGACAAATGATGAAATCAGATAGTCCGAAAGAAAATGCCGACTACCCTCAAATATTTATTAATTATTCTAGAGTCATTTTGACTAAGCGATAATTTTTAAATGAGAAATTAAAATTATTTCTTTTGCATAATGAACGGGTTGTGTCGCAACCCCCGGGGGTTCTGGTTGTGTACGATAGCTTTGATGCTACGGAAAATCACGTGATTTCTTATAATACGCTTTAAAGTTGCCTGAAATTCTTACAAAGGAATTTGAAACATCTGAGCATATGTTCTGGTCAGAGTGAAGATTTGTTTTAATATTTTATAACCATACGATAAAATTGATAATATATTTAAATCAGATTTTTTTTAAAAATTTGAAATTCTTTTTCTCTAACTTTGGAATAAAACTTCCGTAAAGAATTTTTTTTTTCTATTGTTAATCCTATATAACATGCGCATTAAAAAGTATTTTTTATCATATATAAAATGTGCAAGTTTTAATGCACTTTTTGTTTTAAAGTTAAAATAATTTTTCGCAAAGTAACGCATGGGCGAGTTGCGGTTCAAGTGGTCGATTTTTAAAAATATATAATATTAAATTCTACTCAACACGTATGGAAGCAGCGGTGTAAATAAATACTTGTGATGTCCAAAAGGAAAGAAGAGATGAGTTCGGCGCAATTATAAACGCATGATTTAATATAGAATAATTCATAATCAAAGTATCTAATGTAGTTTTTGTGATTGAAACGCTGCATATTTATTTCGTCTAAATAGTGCTGTAATTATGAAAATATATCTATGGATTTTTGAAAGGATTGCATACTACTTGAATTAGAAATATAGATGTCTATTTTATAGATGATCCCTACATTATGGAGATAAAGGTAGAAAAATATTTTTTCTATTGATAAAGGGCTCTCATTCTGAAACTATTGAAATAGTAATTTGTTTGTTTCTCTGTAACAGAATTAGTAATCATCTGTCAGATCACGCGCATCCAGCAACACTTCATACCATTTTCTTGTTTATCTCAAGATAAAAATGAGATCTAAAGATTTCATTTAGTTTGAATGTTTACTACCCAATATTTTTAGGCTACTAAATTGATTTTCCAAAATGAAGATTCATAGTTAGTAAATGACTGCATTCTTTTGCAGCTGTATTTTGTTTGGCTCGCAATGCGATGTCACATTGCAGTTTTATTCGCTTTGCCACAGCAAACCTAACTTTTGAATTTTAACAAAGAAGCAATCATCTCTTCCATAATTAAAATTGATAGGAAAATAAAGCTGAATTTTTATTTAATTTTAGTGACCATAGAAATATAGAAACCTTTCCTCAAAAACCAAAATGAATGTTAATAGGTATGAGACTTACGAAAACTCCGCTGCTCGATAAGAACTGCCCATTTTCATTTCAATCCCGGTAATAGAAAGTCGGGTTGCTTTGAAGCTGAATAAGTTTGGAATGCAGGATTTTATCCAGCCCTTACATTTTTAACGTGAATATTTTATAAGCTAATAAACTGTTTGCTCTTGACCTGAAAATGAAATGGCACTCGAACAAATAGTTAAAACCATAAATCCCGAAGGCAGGACTTAGTAGTCTTTGCAGCAAGAGCTCCGTGGATATGAGAAAGACGCATTCGTTTTCAATTTTGAAAGTGCGCCGTTAGCATTTTTTTCTTCTTTATCTCTTCTCCCCTTTCTTCATTCTTGAAGATTTAAAAAATTTGCACAAAATGTGGCCAAGGAAAATATTTTGGGAGAAATTTCTTATTCTCGAAGTACGATTCGCATGCATTTTGAAGCTTTAAATTTGTCCAGAGGGCTGAAAATGAACATAATAAAATCGTAAACTAATCTGAATCCATTGATCCGAACGCTTTTCAAATAATTTCCTTTTGCAAAATAACTCGCATTTATCAAATCGGTTTCTAATTTTTTAATAGCTTCATTTAACGTTTCTACAAATTATACCTTTATATGCAATATTTCTGGAGCATCTTATTATTTTCATATTAAAAGTGAAACTAATTTTGCAGTTTCAAATATTCCCTCTAGGTGAAAAGAATAATGGCTTTCTTATTATTATTCTATTTGTCATTCATTATTATTCTATTAGAGATAAAATTGCATTTTATTGAGCATATCATATTCGGACGAAAATTGTTCATTTATTTTTAGAGTTTGCTTTTAAAAAATCCTCATAACGAGAACTCCGATTAGAGTACCCTTTGGCCCAAATTTAAAGAATTCAAAAGTTGTGTTTTAGTCATTAGAGCATTAAAAAGGGAAAAAAAAGACATTTCAAGGAAATATTAAAACTATCAATCTCTAGAAAATGGTTTCATAAAATTCTTGTGAGAAAATGTTAAGTAAATTTAACTTTTCATTTGTAGATAGGCTTTTACTTCTGAGAGTTATGGTCAATTCCTCAAAGAAATGGTTGAAAAAAGTTTTATAAAATTGTTTTACACATTTACTTTCATGTAAACTTGCAGCTAAGCGAGGAAGAACGATTCTGAGGCTTTCCACTTGGTGCTACTCTTTGAAATAAGCTCTATTTATCTTCATGAGTTCAGATATCGTAAAGAATATTATTCATTTGGTGGAGTATAAGAGCTGATTAGATCTTTGGCATGAAAAGGTGCGAATGCTAACTTTGGAGTTGCTAACTTCCAAACATAGGAGGGCTTTTATGCAGATTCACTTCAATATAATCATTATCCGTCCAGTTTGATGTAGTCTCGTCATTTTACAGAAAAATTTCTTATAAAGAAGACTTGTTAAATAGAAGAATAAAAAATGAGGGTAAAAAAAGTTTTAAATTTATCTTTTATAAGTTATTTTAATATCTATTATATATTATGAAGGAAAATTGCTACTTTTATTTGATTAATCTATTTAAAAGAAAACATGCTTTTCATAAAAATATATATCGCACAATTAGAAAGATGCAAACGCGTTTATAGCATTTTATTGAAATGGTAATCCTCTTTCATTTTGTATTATATAATGTTTGCAATGTTTCTGTTCACTCACTTAATGCCTTTATAAAATTTCGTTACATATAAAGATGCCATACCTTATTGGACATTCCGCAATCGTGACGTCTCCATCAATGTGGAGAAAATTGTACAACTTCTACCATCTTCAATAGCTTTCGGGTTTTTTTTCTTCGATATTACTATTATTGACATCTTATTAGTTTGATTTTATTGGAACTTCGAAAAATAACAAGTCTCGAAACGTTGGAGGGGAGGGAGAGTAAATTTCAGAATATTACACTAATAAATTAAAACTTTATTGAATGAAATTTCGTTGAATAGAGATTATTAGTAAACACTTTTGAGCTCAAGATTCATGGTTCTTAGTTTTTAGCAATGCTATTTAAATTAAAGCATGTATATATTAAAAAACAACTTAAAACTTTATCGAGTTTCTTTTTTCGATTTTTAATTCATGATTGTGCATCAGCTTTCACGGAGGTTTGAGAAAATCTACAGAATGTCTTATTTTGCAATCCATATGCTTCTTTTGTTTATACGTGTCAATATACTCAGTTGCGAAAAACTATAAAGCATTTGGAATAAATATTTTTTACCACAGGAAGTAATTAATGATTTACATATGTAGATCTCTGAATGAGATTTTTACTCAATCAGTTGAAAACTAATATGTCATTTCATGTCGCCAAGGATGCCAAAAATATCAAATACCGAAAGTAATAGGAATGCAACTCAACAAAGTCCAACATTTGTGAAGAAATCAGCAACAGATTTGCTGGAAATGCTAGTCTTCCTGTGTGTTCAAGTTTTGATATTGGCGCTCTTATATTCCCGAACTCAAAGAGCATATTAAAATAGATTTTAACAGTTCCATCATAAAAGATACTTCTTCTTCTAATGTGTTGAATTAATTTTTCACATCAAAAGGATTAAATTCTTTTCGGTAACTGCAACAATTTTTTTCCCAAAAATGTAAGTGTTTTTCTTGAGAATTAAATGCTTTATACAATTTATTGTATTGATTAAATGTTAACTTTAAAAAATTCAAGTTTAGTCGATTTCTTTATCCGTGTAAGTAAAACAAAATATTACGAATACGTTGCATTTGTTTTTGAAACTCTTTTTCTGATTGATATTCAATTGCATTTCCCATTCCTTTACTTCTTAAAAGATACTGACCGCATTTCCGCTTGGAATGAATAGGCTCTGCTATGGATTTTCCTATTCATATCAATCTAATAAAATCTTTCGAATTCAAACGAATCTGAAAATGTTAGCTTGGATTCTTATATTTTTTGGCAATTTGATATGGAATCGACAAAACTTAGTTATTCTCTTTCTACTCGAGCTAATTTAATTGGAACTCTAGAAATAAGCAACTATATTTAAAAATTAGAGCCAGTCCGTTACCGTGTGTGGGAACTCGCCAAAATGTGTTCAGTTTTCTGGTGATATGTTCAAAACACAAATTGTATGGCGGATTGAATAAGTATAATTTTCTGCCTCATCTATCTGAATGTTGTCGAATAATCTGTAGTTCACACCTGAAACCCGAATGAATGCAGTATTTCATTTCATTTCTAGATATATACGAAAATTTATTTGGTTGGTTTAATTGTTATATGTCGGGCAAATTTACCAGCAGAAAGAGATGAAATTCTGTCCGATTTCAAAATTAAAATGTAAATGCATCTATATAATGCAAAAACACTCCACAATTAGCATTGAGTTTTCAAATTCCTGTGTCCTGAAACAAGCTCGTTTGAAAGGCAACCGGAAATGCAGCTTTACACACACAAAAAAAGTTTAAAGCTCAAATGAAGGTTTCTAATGTTGCAAATTAAATGTTAGTGTCTCCTTTTTGTAAAACAATAAAAGTACGGCAAACGTTGGAAATGTGAATCAAATTCTGAAGAGATTTGTCTATTTCTTTATTAACATGATGCAGCATTTCTTTTGCTGAAATGAATAATCTTTCATATTTATTCAGAATTATTCTTCTAACTATGAAAATAATATGAAAACTTCGTGGGAAAAAAAGCGTTTTTCACACGAAAGAAAAATCTTCCCCTGGTTTCTTTGTTTATTGTCTTGGGATCATACTAACATCAGTAAAATTCAATTATTTCTACCAAACTTTCAGAAGAGGTTCGGGTACATTTCAAAACAGTTAGTGTTTATAGAACATCAAACACCATATATTGAATGTATAGAATCTTTTCTTCTTGCCTTCCCTCTTGACATCGGTATGACTGCTATTTTATTCGAATCATTTGGGAGTGAAAACGACAACTGAAAGAAATGATCTTTCGATAATGTTTCTTATATCGTTTGTTCAATACTTCTGGTGTTTCGAAAATTTTGATATACCCCTTTATACTGAAAAATGCAATTTTCAGTAAACTGATAACCGTCACTGATTTTGTCTGTTTCTAGTCACAGTTGAATTCGATAATTTGTGGTCAAAACCATTTTTAAATTGACAGGAATACCGCTGAACGGGTGCGAGATATATTTTGCGGCTTAATAAAGGCATTGAACAAAAGCTTAGACAAAATAATAGCAATAAGTTAGTATATTTAAACTCGGTGAATGAATATATATATATATATATATATATATATTAACAATTTAACCACTTGCGGTGCATAGATACGCCATGCACGTCAAGATTTTTTATCAAAAATTCGTTAACAAATGCTGCACACGTCAGCAGGCAATTAATTTTCTCAGAAGTCAAAATCATGCTCGCCACCCTTCGACTGAGAGTATCTGCCGGAGCATAGTCTTGGGTTTAAAATTTATTCATTCAGAAAATATTTTTTTTACCTAGTTCTATAAATGTATCGGATACTTTGCGAGTTACATTGGAGTCTTTTGGCACGCGTAGTTGTGAATTTCTTCTCTGCACAAGTGGGTAAAAGCATCGACTTCCATGAAGTTTTTAATTCCGCAGATGCGAATGAAACCAAATGCCCCTCCCCCCTTCCTAATATTTCCTAACGCTAACATATGGAAGGGGGATGTGACGAAACGTTGCATGATGTGTAGACGAACATTTAGAGCCATTCCGACGGCCCGATGCATTTACATATATGGTCGTAAATCTGCCAAATGACTCATTGTAGGATTATCCTCGCCTGTGGACGTCGGTCGGGAGCTTCCCGCTAATTGTCGGTCAAATGAACATATATCAAAGACCCGGGAAAACCACAAGAGAGGGGAAAGAGGGCAAATTGTCTGTCTGAAGATGCGCACGGGCCGTCGGATTGGATTGTCGATCACTAAAGCAAGCTGTTTGTCACGCGAAAAATCGCAAGTATGCCGAATATTAAAGATACTTTATATATTTTTTCTGTCTATGGTAATATCAAATTTTCATCCTTTCCCACCCGGTAAATAGTGTAGCAGAAAGAGGAATCCTTGCCTGGCCAACAATGCGCGATCGTCTTGCCCCTTTCCGAAGAATGTCGCGTCAAGGGAGTCAATCGAACGAAATGAGAAGAACGTTGGAGTCACACAAGTAGGATTGTGAACATTGATTAGAGGGAGAATTCCTTATGCTTGCACATGTGCAGTTCGGTAACTACGTTAAAAATTCGCATTTGCGCATGTATATTTCAAATTTCCTTTTTACTACATGTGCATATCAATTTCCTTTATACTTTAACATAGAAATTCAGCAAATACGCTGAAGTTTTCCCTTTTAAAGGTAAGTGATGTTCGTATGGAAGTCCTTGATGTTTTTTGTCATGATTTAATTTTTAAGATACCCAACGTTTTAAGTAAGTATTACGTTCTTTAAGCATTTCAGAAGGCTACCTTCAAATTTTTGAGAACAAACTTATCAAAAATTTTTTTTAATATAAACTGCTCGAATCTCTTATGGTTCATTTCAAAAGGAGGAACGACCGATTTAAGAATAGATTTCATTTGTATTAAATATAATAAAGTTTTCCCGATATGGTGTACAAATACGCTGAAAGCATTTTAAACCAAATACATTAAAATATTTTAAGCTTGGTTTCTTCTTGATGTAGTACTAACCACATTTGGCAGTCAGCGGTAAATATTTTATGTAACTTGTTTCCATAATATATAGTTCAGCAAAATATTCTTAAGCTTCAAATTTTGATAGTCATGTAATTCACTAATACTATTATGTAGGCCTTAAACCGTTCTGTTCATTGTATTACACATCTCTAATTTTCTATTAGCACCTGTTAAATTCAATTTTAAATTAAAGTGGAAATGATGAAATTGCAATTAATATAAAAACATATTTTAATAAATTCCAGCACGCCTTATTTAAAAAAAAATAATGAAAACGAAAAGTAGAATCGTTTAGTATTGAAGTCTTATGTGCACTGCAGAATAATTTTCATAATTTATATCTCAAAGAATTATTACACAAAAAATTTCACTGATTCAACGAAACATTCAGTTTTTAGTTTTATTTTTAAAAGGATATAAATGTTGTCAGCAATAATATTTTTTTTATTTATAAATACATTTCAAAAAATTATGAAGTTTAAATTTCAGACATTCCTTTTTGTCCTAGAGAATCATATAGAGCAAAATATTGACACTCTAACTTTTAACTTTTAAACTCTTCTGCGTTCAAATCTGACCGATTTCTTAAGTTATGAATATTAAAATATTAGAACAATCAACATTTTCATAATCTAGGCTAATCACTCTTGAGAAACTCTGGGAGATGATTGGCTACTTTGAGGCGGTAAGAGATCTAAAATCACTCGTTTTTAAAGTATAGTGATATTGAAATTTTCATAAATCGGCCAACTGTAGTGATTGATTTAGTTGATTGAAGTGCAAGGTTTTTTTTATTTGCGTCTTAAGAATATTTGTTAAATATGGTTCACAGGGCTGAGGATATATGTAAAAATTTAAAAGGCGTAATTCATTTGCATTTCTTGAACCAATTTATATAGAATATAATTATTCTTATTTAGATAATTTTGTTATCAGATATATGTCTATTATTTAATAGTCCTGCTCCGATTAGAATAGTTATCTTGTACACAATAAACCCTACTTGCCTTATTTAAAGCTGTTTAATCAAATTAATAATATACGTATTGTAAAAGAAAATCGAAAACGTTTCCTTGCACTTGCTTTTAAGAAATATCCTGCTTCATACTTATTTCATTTCATACAGACACGTACTGAAAATTTCTTTTATATGTTTAATTTGCAATGATAGTTAACTTATTTTTTAATTTGAACTTTTGTCACTATGATGGCAACACATTGATAAAAATTAATTTTTTTCCATTGCTGGTGTAGCATAACTTCTATTTTTATTTTGCGCGAAATAAATTGTTAAAAGATAGGATTAAATTATTTTTTAAAAATTTATTATCAATAGAAACTTAATTTGTTCCGTTAAAACATTAGTAAATTGAGAAGACTATTTTTTAAAATTCAATTTGATGTAATTTAATGAATTTTTTACTGTCATAATTTCGGAATTTATCGTCGAATTTCGTCTAATTTTTAATTAATTAAAATTCTAATTAAAGATTTTAAAAAATCACTCGATTGGGCACATTACCGACCTCAAAGGTGTACATGTGCGAGATTTGGTAGCAGCTGTAAGACGAACAGTCTGGCCTGTTGAGCGCCAACACACACACACACACACACTGATCTTTATTATAAGTATAGATTTAAAATATTGTTCTTTCAAAGACGAGATGCAGTCAGCATTATTTCTTACGGATAATTAGCAATGAAAAGTGAATTGAACGGGCTCTGCGTTTTTGAAATAATTAACGCTTTGTATGTAAACCATTATTATACTAATATTTATAGGATATCCAGTATTTCTAATAATATCATTACCTTCTTTTAAATCAAACTGACATACATTTTAAATCTTTCCATGTATCTCCAGTAATAATATATGCTATAATGAAGGATAGTGCAGCCAACGAGATTTATTATTGTAACACGAAAGGAAATTTTCATTTCGTAAAATTTGCTAAGCTAGATTCGTAAAGTTGGGTGTAATGGAATGTTTTAATGCAAATATAGTTCATACTACTTCATTGCATATTTTATGAATGGAATTTTCTGCTCTTTCTGAGAAATGAGCGAATGAAGTGATGGGTCAATTTCCATCGAGCTGACCGTAACAATTATCTAATAGATTCTGTAGTAGGAAAATTCAAATTTTCTTCACTCGATCCGTTTCTATCTCAGAAAAAATGGAATGTTAGTGCGTTAAGAATATGTTTCTAAAAAGGATTGGGGGTTGTTCTAAAACTTCAAATTTCGTACTTTTCTGCAATACATATATTTAAACAAAAAATATAATCGAATTATTTAGAAAATCCATACCCCACCCTAATTATCTGTTCATCTTTAACGATTTAAAAATTAACTTTTGGAAAAAGATAAATAGTTTCAAAAGAACAATATGTATCATTTGAACAGTTGAAACAATTTTAGTTTTCAAAAGAATTGTTTTCATCTCCACGAACAGCAACTGCTCGATATGCAATAAATTTGAATGGATGCGTATGTCTACTTGTATCTTGTAAGCATCAATGAACAGCATTTTTAAATCCTTTGCACGCTTTGAACACTCTCATTCTAGCAATGCTTTTAAAATCACGCAAAATACTAAAATATAACAAATTCACATTTATTTATTTTTAAATCTTTAATCATCGTATTATGAATATTCAAGGTGTGCTTTGAACTAATGAGGCTCAAAATTTGATATAAATTTTCATTTACATCAAATTTTGGATATGAAAAACATATGCCAAGTGTCCATTTATGAGCATCCTATTCAGATAGAATATAATTTCTTAACTATATCTTTCTAGATAAAAAAAAAAGGTCGAAACTGTGAAGTTCATCAACAAAATTTTGAAATTGAATTTTTGATAGTTAAATTATGTCTTTTTGTATACTTTGCCGATGCAGATTTCATTAATGGGATGTACTGTGCAGAAAGTCAGCATTTCTTCATACAGTCGTTACTAAAATAAGATGCTGTTCCTTTCAATATATGTCATTTTATTTTAAGCTTGTGTAAGCAATATACTCTAGAAGCACACAGGTGTTTTTTTTGAATACTGATTGCTTCATTTGTGTGACAATATCATTCTCCAACAATTCTTGCTCTTGCAATCTTAAATTCCGTTTCATTCTAAATATATCAAAATTTTGAAATCTATATGGGGAAACGAACATTTCGGCACAAAAGTTTAAAACTGCATCGCAGTTTGTTAGGATGCTTCCAATGGATGACCAAAATGAGTTTCCAGTCTTATCGAGCCAAATTGTTCATTTCTAAATCATTAGACAATCATATACTTACAATGAAAAAATTCTAAATAACATAAAGTATTTTTATAGTTTTCGAATCAAATGTTCAGCTAAAAAAAATTATAGTCTCAGTTCGATTCGTCATATTTTATAAAATAATCGTATTACATAAAAATTGTTAAAAAAAGGATTCTTCAACATATTTTCTGACACTTAATATTTTAAAGGAAACGATTTCATTCACATGGCACCAAAGGTAATCGATTTTTGAAGATTATGTATTATTATCGGTTATTCGATTTATGATTAAAATTACCACCATTTTGGCGGCTGCCTAGGGGAAGAATTTAAAGGCCACTGAAAGAACGGAACTTAAGACAATCGTTGATAGGATTAAAATAATGAAATTCAAAAATGACTCTTCAGTGACAAAATTGACCGCATAACAAAGTTTTTTTCAAACAGTTAGCTTCTCTGTAATAATGTATTGAATATGGCTGATAGGACCTCACAAAGAACAAATATTATTTCAGTGATATAATTTATTGAATTGGCATACAGTAATTCCTAAATTATTGGAGAATTTCTTCCAATAAAAAGTATGATAATTTCTATTTGTGTAGAAATGAGCTACTAAGCAAAAAATAAAGCCGGTGATTTAAAATAAGTGACTTGTCTGTGGAGATACTCGAGCAAGGGTGGCTCATCATTAAGAAGCGAGTAGTACTGCAAAAAATATTTCACAAGAATATAAATCAAATAGAGTCCTTAAAAAAAAGTGCTTTGACGCTAAAAACTCCGAGATTTTAAACTGTATTTTAGAAAATAATGACCGTTTCTTTCTTCGCTGAGCGACTCTTAAGAAAACACGAATGTATATTGAATTGAATGAATTTGTAATGGTGCAATTTGCAAAATCGAGACTAAGTAACAGGTAACGAATAAATAAAAGGAAACCAAAAGCGAGCCTTTTATGTAGGTGGAGGGAAGGGGTGTGTGTGTGTGGTAAACTTGGATGGACTCAAAATAGTTCAACCATGCTAAACTCAATGGATGGAACCTCTGTCAGTTACTGCGCGGTAAATAAATTTTGAGCCATTGGCCCGTTACAGTGCAGTTCTAGCAAACGTCATATTTATTGTTTTTTTAAAAAAATAATAAAGAAAATATTGTAACCATCGAAAAATTGGAACCGGACATTTTGACGAAACTCCACATTTTAAACTTTTCTGAGTTCGAAAAACACATTGCTGGCATTATGTCTGTCTGTGACTAAGATAATTCGAAAACGCTTAGAGCGGGATGGTTGAAATTTGGCATACGGTCGTTCCAACCAAATTCTTAGATTTTTATCAAATATTAAACAAAATCCGTTCAGAAGATCTGTCTGTCCGGCTACTTGAATATAAGTTAAAGCGATAACTACGAGACGAACAGAGCTAGATGAATGAATTTTGGATTGGAACATAGATTTTGGACCAAATTTAACGAGGGGTTAACCGCCTGTCGTTCTGTCCTTCTAGAAATATGTAAATTCTGAGACTCTAAAGCGCAATCACTTAAATATATGAAAGGGGAACGCAATTTGTGACTACAAGAGTAATTCTGTGTCAAAATTTTGTTTCAATCGGTTGAAAAAAACTGGTTTAAAACACAAATTCGATTTTCAAGTTGTATTAATCGCCAAAAAAAATCGCCAATGATACTATAGGTTCGCACAATAGATTTAGTAAAAATAATAATTCACGTCGTAAGTATTATTCTTCAATGCCATGCAAATGTTATCGCTCTCTGGGATAACAGTTTTATTAGAAGGTATGCGAAGAAGTTTTTGAGAGACCACTTCAGTTGGTATTTTACATTGTCTCTCCGATTCTGTGAATAAGTAACGAAGCAAGTTGGAATTCAATTATACATTCATATAACTTTTCAAACATTCTTCGATGTGCTGCTGCTTTGCAACCTTTAGTTGGGAACAGATCCTTCCTTCATTGGTATTTACGAAGACTGCGAAAATGCAGTCAATCCAGCAGTGTTTCCATGACCGGGACCTCAACTCCTCTATCAACACCGGAAATGTTTGAAAATATTTAAATATAAAATCTCGTAAAACTTTCCCTTCTTATTGAAATAATATTCCTTCAAAATTTTAAAATCTCAATTTGATCAGGAAAACCTTCTTATTCTAAATGGATCAATTCTCGAGTGGAAAAACCATTTGAAATATATTTCACAGTTCAATTCAGAGTAATTCTTATATGAGTTTAAATCTTATATGAGCAAAACGACGATGAACATGACGTGGAACATTCCTGCATTTTTATCTAGTTGCCTTCTCCTCAACTCGCACTTAGTATAGGAATGTTCGGAATGAAATTGACATCAACACAAAAATGAAATCTAGCTTCAGAAAAAAGCTATTTAATTGTAAATCTTCTATTTATGCAACTATTTAATTGTTAACTCTTGTTTCGTGGCTACAAATATAGCATATCACATGCTTGTTTCAGTCGTTGACAAAATCTTGTTTCAATCAAGTTTTGGACTTCATGACTTCGAAAAATTCATTTTTCGCATTATGGGTGTCTGTTTTTCGATCTGTGACAAAAATGATTCAAAACCGCTTCAAGCTATACGAAGAAAATTTGGTATATGTAATAAAAACACAATTTATATATTGATCAAATTGTGAGCAAATTTATTCAGAGGAAGTCTGTACTATTTGCACTCGATTGCCAATCTCTGCTTTTAGAAACATGTAAACCTGGGGGTAGAAAAACGCAACCATTTAAATAATCAAATCTGATATGTGATTTGGTGAGTACAAATGTTTCTCTATGGCAGTTTTTTTTTCAATCTTTTTTGAAGATCACCTCTAACAAATTTGATTTCTGAATACTATTTACCATATGCCAGGGATTAACTGTCAAAATAAGTAAACAATTTTTTAAAAAAAAAAACTTGCCAAGGATTACGCGATCGATTCCACAAAAGTGCTAAATTCAAGCCAAAGGTTAATATTTAGTAATTATTGCACGGCAATGCCATGAAAGGCGTTTTCTGGAATTTTATTATAAAGTAAGCGAGAAAGATTTGAGGACATAAGTTTCTCTGGGTTTAGAAAATTTTGATCTCTATTCAGATACCAAATTTTGTGCCCAACAAATAATTTTCAGTTTTGCAAGATTTGGTTGTTAATACTTAAAGTATAACTACAATGTCTTCTAGAGGGGAGGGGGGGGGTCCTTCTGATTATGTACTGGATAAGATGAAAATATTCGTCATTGCATTTCATGAACAGGAATCTGAATCTCAGACTTTTGCATCGATAAAGATATGAAGATACTGCTCTCCTTAAAAATGTTTTTTTTTAAAGAGATTTTTATAACAATTCTCTTTAAAAAGTTCATCTTTCTTTTTGATCTGATCAAAAGTTCTCTGCTTAGCACTTAACATTTTAGTGATTGCGTATTCTTGGATGTATATTCAAATTATTCCTTTTAAAAAGGATTGAATTTGTTTTATAGATCTTTGGGGAGAAATTCATGCTTCGTAAGGGGAAGTTTGGATTTTATCAATTCTTTTACCGATGCATATTATAATTCTGGGGTGGTTTTTTTTAAAGATTAAAATTTAGATAATTACCCGTATCAACTTTTAAAATGAACGTTCCATTTTCTCGAGTCCTCTCCCCCCCCCCGTTTACTTTCTGACAAAATCATATTAGTTCTAGCATAGTGTAAATGAGGCGTCAAAATGCATTCGAAGAAGTAAATACACAAAAATTAAAAACATTACTACCTTACTTCCCGTTGCAGGTAATAAATTCTGTATATTGTGGCACTGGATTTCGATTTTCACCCAAAAAAATGTTATTTTATTATATTATATACTAAGATATATTTATATACTAGTATATAATATAATAACTAGTATATATATAATATAATATAATATACTAGTATATATAATATAACTAGTATATAATATATAATATAACTAGTATATAATACTTATATATTTATATAAGATATATTTATATATTTATATTTATTATATTATATACTAGAGAGAAAATATTCTAATTGTTAAAAAAATGTATTCGATATTTATCCAAATATTCGGTTCGGACCTCTCTGAATCAGACAACACATTTTGGGAATTGTATCTCTGAGTACAAGTGAACTCGCTAACTACCAAATGTAAGCAGCTAGGTGAATGAAATTTGGTACTCTAGTTTAGCAACTGAGGTGTAGACCCGCATCAAATGGTGAACCAAATCCGACGAGGAATTGCGTGTCTGTACTTCTGCGCGGATGTGAAAGCGATCATTCAAAGATGCACCGACATAAAAAGGAAATTTGATATCCGATCGTGTTATTAAAATGGTTGTTGTGTTCAAAGTTTCGTTTCCCACAGTCGAAAAAAGTTCAAAACGTGTTTTTTTTTTACACTATACAACAACTTGCAAAACATTTATGTACGGATTCAGGGGGGGGGGGGTCATTCGTTATGTTCTAAGTTTTTCCCCCCTCGAGAGGAAGGATTTCATCTTCATTAGAGTATGCGAGGAAATTTCGGGAAGACCTCTCCCTCTGGGTAAGGTCAAATGAAGTAAATGCGTTTAGTACTTCTAGATGATTGAACTCATCTCCAGTTAAGGTTAAGGGGTATTTTAACAACTGCCTATTTAGTTTTCTGTAGTCATAACAAAACCGATGAGATTTTTTTCTCCCTTTTTCTTCTAACCTCTATGAATTCAGCTGCTTTGAATGAGTCAATCTTTTAGCCTTGATTGTACTCTTATCTTCAGTTACATTTTATTCAGCAAAATCCAACGCCGAGACTTTCGGGGGAAAAAAATGCTTTATTATACTGAATTATATTCCCTTCAGATTCGTGGCTTTTGTTACTCAATGTTTTTGTTGTTTTCAATAAGTGTTATTTTGTTTCTGTGTTTAGAATTCGTAGCGTTACTCAAGTTGATCTTGTCTCACTAATGCTTTTTTTATGCAGATAAGATTATCATGGATTCCACTCTGATTAAATTCATACTATTGAAATATAAGCAGTGGTAGAGTAAGACCTTTTAAGCATGAGTAATTTTTTTTTATCGTTATACAAGCAATGTTTATATTAGCTTATTCGGGAACATTATGATCAAACTGCATTTTTACTTTCTCTTATGCGTTGTGTAGAGAAATTATTGTAATCGTTAAAAAAACTTCGAACTTGAGATTTTTTCTTCCGTCTTTCCGCGTATTACACCAGCTTGAATTCGGAAATCGCAATTTGGGCATTATTTCTGTCCGTCTGTTTGCGGCAAAGATAACTAAAAATGTTTTGAGTTGCATGTATATACTTAAATATAGGGTCTTTCTACCAAATTTTTTATGAAATTTTTAGCAAGATCCGGTCTGTCTGCCCATATTTTCGAATATAAGTTAATACGATAATTAGAAAACAAAGATAAATAGATAAATAACATTCAGTACATAGAAGTAATATCAATAGTGTAGACAAATGTGAAATGTTGAGCAAAATCCAAAAAGGCAAAAACTTGCCAACCATCCCACGATAGATCCAGTGAAAATGCTGAATTCACGCCAAAAGTTAATATTTCGTAACTCTTGTACACCAGTGCCGTGTAAAACGCTATCTTTCACGACAAATTTATGAGCGCACGCAAGAAAGTTTGAGGCAGACCACTCCTTCTGGTTAGAATTGACATCGAAAAGTATTTATGCAGCAAAGTAAATCACATCGATCTTTTGATGGCTTTATAACTTTTATAACTGAAAAAGAGCTGATTTTAATAGATAATTCATAACATATCTTTGGCAATTTCGAATCTTAACAATAACTACTAAAGCGCTTATTTTAATGAAGTGAATAACTACAATTACAATGATTGGTCCTAGTAATTGGTCCTAATTTCATTCTGCCTGATCACAATTTAGCCGCCTCCGAATTGAGAGCATTTTAAATGTTTTTGGTGTTCTTTCTCATAAACATACTCAGATTGCTTGTGCGCTTTTGAATGACGCTGAAACATTCATAATTTATTTTCATTTTAAAGGCCAAATATATATCTTGTTCGAAATCATTTATTTGAACATAATTGATGCTGTTTTATCTTTTAGCACCTCGATTGTTCCATTTAATTCTTTTTTAGTAATTGTATGTCACAGATTAATGAGAGTCTAATTTATTAATTCGTCGATGCTTTTGATTTTGGGAAGCTCATTTATAAAAATGATCGCTTGCATCAAGAGGCTTCTTTTGTTTTAGATGGTCCGAGATTCGAAAGTGTTAGTATCTATTCCACTTATTCTTTCCTCGGAATAATTTTACAAGTACAAAAGAGCCCAGCAAAGCAAATGAGTATTTTGTTTAGTCAAATTTTTCCCTAACTCGAAAATAGGCAAGCGTTTTCAGGAGTAATTTTCTATTCATTATTATTAATCTATTATACAATATTCCGTATTGATTCCTCACTAGCATCATTATATTTTTAATTATATTCTTTAGCTTCTAGATCAAGTACTGTCATAAAAAAAACATTTCTGGAACTTTGTTACTTATTATCGCATCTTCACAAAATTGCTATCATTGAAAATGTTTTAAAGGAGCAGGTTTTCTTTAGTAATTAGTTACTAATTCTAGGTACCTTTTTAGTACTTTACTTAGATAAACTGATCAACTGAAGTAATTAACATAAATAATTTAATTAGTATCTCAAAATTTTCCCATTTCGGAAATAGTGTCTTCAACTACTTGATCCAACAGGCCTTTCAGTATCCATATCAAATTTTGCTTCAAAATTTCCAGTAGCTCTTAAGACATACTTAATTTTCTTTGCTGAAAACTCAACCTACCTGCCGGGATTTATATATTAAGTAAATGACAACTTGAAACCAAAATACGACTTTTTAATTTTTTTTGTAGGAATTTTGGTAAAATAAGATTTATATTTATCTTTAATATGAATGATTTTTTCAAATTTCAAATATTTTTTATTTAAATATAGTCACCTTTATCTACCAGCTGGTTCGTCGTCATTATGAAAAGATTTAATTTTAATTAAATCGCTTCATCATAATTTTATGCCCATGTCATACTTTCAAAGAATGTCCTATTAATATATTTGCATCTGTTCTATTAATTGTGTAAATGAACCTGCGTAATAGAGATCTGTCGTGTGAAATCATAATTTTATTAAAAAAACGAAAATGTGCAGTTCATCAATCTTCTAAATTTCCCAGTATTTTAATTTTGTTTTTTGTTTAGTCTTGTAAGCTACACAGATATTAAACAGATAGCTTCCTCCTTAGCTTTCAACAATGGAAAGAAAACTACGCGATTAAATGTTTGATATAGCGGTTTGATTCTTAACCCTTATAAGGTTTGAACTCGAAAGTAAGGATTTAATCTGTTGTTGGAAACTAGGCAAAGTGAAGGAAACAGATGCAATTTAGGAAAACTTTGCACGCTTATTAGATGGGTATAATTAAATGGCAATTTTTTTAAAAGTTCAAAATGATGTAAGATACATTTTTTGTGTGTGCTGTAAACGTTTTGGAAGTTATCCCAGGAAAACACCAATATTCAATTTGATTTTTAATTGATTCAATTTCTTTTTAAAAAATCCACCGATATCACATTTCTGCTCTCCAAGTTACGTATATCCCAAGTTTGGTTGCTCTAAATCGAACAGTCTGGATTGTACAGCCCCAAAACGCATACACTCACTCTCGCGCACATTTACTTTCATCTTTAGTACTAACTGGTCATCTCAGAATTCCCCAGGAATAATGTTATGGTTGATAATTCCATGTCTGACATTAAAACCGTGTTATTTTAATTGTCAGTTAAGTCCCCTTCTCTTGTACATGAAACATTCTATCGGAGATCAGTCATGTGTCATCATGTCAGAAGTAAAAATGTAAATATGTGGCTCATAAATCTTATCGATATCTAAATTCACTCTTTTATGTATCTGTAAACTGCACAGACATAGATATTAACTTCTTTAGTTATCAACAATGGAAGAAAAATCCACCGCTTTATCATTTGATTGATGAAACGATGAAAACGGTTTGAAATTCAGGGTAATTATGTGATTTATTGTTAAAAAATAAATTACATCAATAGGAAAAAAAATTATTTTTAAATTGCCAAAATTCAGCAAAAACTCAGACTGCTAAATTGGTATCATGAAAGAGAACATTTTACATTAAAAAATTTACTTTCTTGCAATACTATTTTCGTAAGCTATCGGGAAATAAGGTCCAAATAGTTTCTAATTAAAATTTCGAAAAAATCGCTCCGAGTTGCACATTCCCGACATACAAATATACATGTATCAAATTTGGTAATTATAGATCAAAAGATCTGACCTGGGTAACACCAACACACGTGCGCACACACACAGTCTTTAGGTTCATTCCTGTAGGAAGACTACGCTTTGCAGTGGTTCTCAAGGCACGACTTTAGGACACTTTCTGCCGGTCATTAGCGATTAAGGTCCTAAAGCCCAATCCTCCCCCCTCCGTTCATAAGCTTATATATACATGCGTATAACGCTTTCCCCCTGTTATCATGTGAACAAGACAACTAGACTAATTTCGTTTGGAATTGAAGCGGCTTGAAATCTGTTAAAAATGTAGAAGGCTGGGATGAGTTCTTGAATGGGGGCCATCCAGCTCATGGAAATGATAGGAGGTTGAAATTT
Organism: Argiope aurantia; assembly: GCA_026543865.1. NCBI lineage: Eukaryota > Metazoa > Arthropoda > Arachnida > Araneae > Araneidae > Argiope > Argiope aurantia. Next base: position 40,252 of record JAPMOR010026264.1, read on the forward strand.
TCTTTCACTATAACTACCTTGTTATTAATGATAGAAAATCAATCAATTTAACCAGATTAGTGCTTTATTAAGACTTACAACTTCTGTGTTTAAGGTTTTTTTGATAACTGCAATTTCTTAGAAGTTAGGAGCCCTAATGTTGCTTCAAATTAAATTTATGAAATATTAACGGATGAAAACTAATTTACCTTTGCTTAAATCCGCCTGTTGAGAGGAATTCATTCTGCCTTTTTAGTTGACACCTCAATGAAAAATTCATTGCAGCTTAAATTTTATGCCAAATGAAATACGTCACTCTAACCATTATTTTAAATCCTCAATTGATGGAAAATGCATTTCGTACACACATTTTAAAACAATGAAATTATCTGTGTTAATTAAAAACAGGGAATTTTATTTTCAAGATAAGCGATTGTGAATAGGATAGGATATTTATTAAGTGTAATAAGGTTAGTTTATTATAAAAATATTAATTTTTTACGTAGTTCAACAATATTTGGATAATATTCTTCTGGATAATGTGGACAGTAAGGGAATTTCAATGCTGTAAGCAAATGCTGAATATTAACGATTTAACTTACAATAAATAATAATAAAATTTTCATTTACAAAAATATTAAGAAAGAAAAGTTAGAGGAATAAAATTCCACTTATCTGGTTATAGAAATGCACTAGGGTAATATTTATGGCGATGAAAGAATATTTGGTATAAATATTTTTTTTCTAGTGCGAACTATAGTGAGCAAACAGCTGTTTTGCTTAAATAGATGAACTACTTGATTTTAGCAAATATTCACATTTGGGAACATTCTGAGCCCGAAAAAGCACATTTGAAATCTCAGCTAACCCGCAAACTCAGAAGGATGAAATTTGTTATGTAATATATATCTCTCTAATTTGTTCTCAGCTGCCGTAAGGTTTAAATTTGAAATGGAAGAGATGAAACTTAAATAATAAAATGATGGTCCTGGATCAAAACATATAAAGAACATAACTACAGAAAATACAGCATACACAACTACAGCATGTGTACTTTGTGGTACATATAATTTATGCAATTTATCAAAGAATTATTATATAAAAATTTATCTGATTCATCATAATTTTTTTTTACTTCGGAAAGGATTTAAATGTGATAAATAATATTTTATTTCAATCAACAAATATTCTTTTGAAAACAATTATGAAGTCTAAGTTTTATACAATCTTTCTATCCTGTAAATCCTAATCAGTAAAATTATCTTGACAATCTAACATTTCTCGACTTTTGCAAACTACTCTTACCCTTGGGTATGATTATTTTCGGACAATAATCTCATTATTTTAGACAATAAGCCTCAGGGAAAGTACAAGCGCTAATTAGTTATTTTCTTAAGGACGGTCGTTGGAGAGGTCTAAAATCGCACGATTTTATAGGTATAAAATTGGGACATTCAAATTTTCATAACTCAGTCAGTTTTAATTGAAAAAGAGTGAACTTTTATTATTTAAAATATTAGTATTTACTTAGCGAATTTTAGTCTTTATTAGTGAATATTTTATTAAATATGGCACCCAGAACAGGGAATCTGAAAAAGATTTAAAATTTGTAATTCATTAGAACACTGATTCAAGCTGCATAAAGTATGATTATTTAATTTAGACCAATTTGTTAGCAGGTGTATGTCTATTACTAAATGTTTACAAATTAGCTGTTGGGCGCTGATTAGATTACATATCATGTACATTTTAAACTACGTGTGCCTTAAATAAAACTGAAATATTTAATGTGTGAAAGTTTTTTCGACGTTTTAAAATAGCTCTATTATCAATTAATTTTTTTAAAGAAAATATCACATTTCATATTTAATCCATTTCCTACATACACATGTTGAAAATAATATTACTGCAGATTCAATCATGAAAGATGTAAACTTATTTTTTTTTATCCGAACTTTTGTCAATATGATGGCAACACATTGATAAAAGCAAATTTTTCCCATGCAGATTTAATCTGCTCGGGCACGGCCATTTTAATTTTATTTTTATTTTGTGCGAAATAAATTTTTGAAAAATATGGTTAAAATAGTTTTAAAAAAATTATTAACAATAAAAACTTAATTTATAGATTAATATATATCATTAAAAATTTTTTTGAACGTGATGTAAAAATCGTTTTTATGGGATATTTTCGGAATTATCTTGAAAAAAAAAACACACCAAAATTTTGCTTCATTTTCAATTAATCAAAATTAAAAATTCAAAGAAATAGCTCCTAGGTGCACATTCCCGACCTCCAATATATATACGCGCCAAATTTGGTAACTGTAAGTCAAACAGTGTAGAGCGCCAACACACATTCAACTTTATTATAAGTATAGATAGATTGAAGGTGCCATTTTTCAAAACTTTTTAACTCAGAAAAAATGGACTGCTCATTTTATGAAAAGCAATCGATTGGACGAAAAACTTTGGCAGGTGTCAAGGAAAAATTCGCATCATTAGTAAAAATGTCTAAACTAAGATGTTTTTTTAGCTATTTCCAACGACACCCGTTTTGTGAAAATGCGATAATAAATAACAAAATTTCAGATGCATCCGATTCTTTTTGTTGGCTAATGTACAATGTTTTTACCTTGTTTAGTATTTTGAAGTTCCCATAAAACATCCAACGACAGTTTATTGGCTGAAGAGGCGTATACATCTACCTGCATCGAGTGTCCCAAAGGATTATCATTATGCTGCAAGATTGCTTTGACGCTTTTTTTAAACGATCTTGTGATCATTCATATTTAATCAACCTTTGAACATCATCGCAAACAAGTGAGAAAGGCAACACTCTGTAATGAAGGCGTTAATCGAAAGAACGCCTTGTATGGCATTGGAGTACAATAGTTATGAAATTATTATTAGCCTTTGGTTTGGATTTAGCATTTTTACTGAATCTATCGTGTGAACTTTGGTGAGTGTTTCGGCGATTCATTTAAATTGAGAAAAGCATAGACCTTTAGCCAGATCGCGAAGCTCGTTCTGACAAAATGGTTGGGTTTCTCGTCAGCAGAAAAATCTGAGCTAGATTGGTTCTTCATCCTCAAAATGACTCCGAATGTCAGTAAAAGTGGGTGTAAAACCGGTATTTCTGGAGTACGAGACGTTCGATATATGGTTGGACTAAAATTTGATTCCAACATGTTCTTTTCTATTTGATAGCTATTCTAATACTAAAATGTCAATCAATAGTGTCGTTTTCCTTACAGTGTGCGTCATTGGAAAATATTGAATCATTATCAATATTTTGGAATATTGGAATAATTGAACATCATTGGAAAATATGAACATCATTTTGAAAAATATGAAATCATTATTGGATATGTATTTTTTGGCCAGAGAATAGGATACCATTTTTCAGATCAAAAAGGGAGAAATGTATGCTTCATTAAACTAAACATTACTGTTTTACAAGTAAATCTGACCTGATGGAATTGTCTAAATATTTTTCCCAGTTTCATTAAGTAAAAATCTAAGAAATAAACAAAATGCAGTTTTTTGACTGCAGATGATTGTCATTTTTGCCTTCTATATATAATGAAAGAACTAGAATTATTACTCTCAATATTTGTATTCGTTTTTAGTTCGAATTTCTTAAGAGTTCGTATTTTTTTTTTATCAGATTCCTTTCTTTTTTCTTGCCGTCTGGCAAAAATTAAATATAACAACTTTTTGAAAATTCTCAATAAAAAAAAGTGATTAATTATTAAATTGAGACTCTAGGCGCTGCAGTTAAACATATTCTTCGTTTAAATTTCTCAGTTTTACATACACTAGAAAGGAGATATTTAAAAAATCTATGCATATAAAGATAAATGTTTTTGAACGTTTCTTTAAATGGAAATCTAAAGTTTGATCTTAATGAAGCCTGGCTCACTTGTTCTTTAAAATAAAAAGACATACCATTGTTGAATTTTTTAACAGTCAAGATTTATAACAGCATTTTCTTTAATTCCTAATTTCATTATTAAATCTAATCGTGCGGTCGCGTGCTTTTACCAGTATTAAAATTATGATAAAAAATTATGAAATTATGATAAATTATGAAAAATACCATTTTTGTTTTCCTCGGTGGAAGGAAGGGAATAGAAGTCGCTACTTTCATTAGAAATTCTAAACTTGTCATAGATGCCGCTATATTGTTCTCTTGATCAATACTGTGGGGGGAGCAACATTTGCGTATTAACAACATATGCGCTTTAGTGTTCTGAGACGACCACTTTTTGACGGTTTTATCTCACTAAGTCGTGAAACGCGGAAGAATGTAGACATTTCCGGAATTTACTTTATTGTTAAATGTAAACATCTCCTCTCCACTTTTCTTTCATCCATATTTCGCCGAATTAAACCTATTCTAACGCATGCGCAAAAGAGCGGAGAGTTTTAAAATCTGTTGGCAAACAATAGTTTATTTTTATTAACTAAAAACCAATTCATTAACACTAGAACATCCGGGATTTCGATTACCTTTAAACGTCCTCCTGTATCGTTTTGACACCGCGATATAAAATAATTGTAATAACGAAATAATAGCAGGAATACTGTTCAGTAGGATTTAGTTTTATAAGACATTTTAATAATTATTTTCGTAATTATCATATATTATGACTGTATATCATAACAATTTTAACAAAACAAATTATTTAATCTTGTAAAATGAAATAAAAAAATAATAATAAATATTAGTATAATAAGCAAAATCGTAATTTTTGTGAGAACGCAAGTTTTTTTAAATCATTTATCGTTTTTACGCAATATATTTTGTACGTACCTCATCTGCAATGGATACAGTGATATTCAATTTTTTTCTGTACATTTTCCACACACCATTTTCGTGCAAGAGACACGCATTTCTTTAATTGCATTTTCATTACACTCTTTAATTTAGAATCGAAAATCGAGTGATTTTTTTTCAGCAGATAAGCACATGCTATATAACGAAACACTTGGACACAGCAATTTCAGAATAATATATTATTTTCCGTTGTGAACCCAATAACACTGCATTCAAGGTCAAATAAATGTGCGATAGTACTTTGGAAAGTTTGTTTTAGAATTATCGTTTGCTGAACGACAGCTATTTATAATGATAAATTGCCTTGGCATCGCAACGACCCCAGTGGACGCTCTAGGTATATTTAGTTGTTAGATATCTCCTAATTAACCTAAAACCACACACTTTTTCTACAAGAAAAATAATTATAAATCACGAAAAAATTTTCAATTCCTCGCTACAATTCGGAAAAAAGAATCAACTAAACAGACTCCGGTGTCCAGTACACACCGACGGACGTTCTAGTGTTAATTGTCCCAAATCCTTTCTTATATTCCAATAGCATTTGTGAGAAAACCATATTAAAAATCAATAATTTGGATTTGATGAGATACAAAAGATTCAGTATTCGAGTTTCATTTACCTAGATTTTTACTTATCAAACATGGAAAGAAAATTCATTTATTATCATTTAAAACTTTTGCCCCGACATTTTGAATTTCTGCGTTTTAAACTTGCATGAGTGTGTGTGTGCATATCACAAAAGCGTAACGATCTAGATGAATGCAATTTGGTATATTGCAATGTTTAGAAATGTACCAAAATCTTTGCCGGTTCTTCTGGGGAAAGTCTGTCTGTATATGAATACGGTAACTAAAATGGGACTAATGATACCAGGATACTAATCGAGAGCTTTGTTCCTCCCAATTTCGATGCCTGTCCAAGAATGAAAAGCTTCAAAAGATTTAAGTAATTAATTGGTTGAAAGAAGATTACAGAAATTTGATTCTAGCATCACATGAATTAACTGTATAGAAATGAAGTAAAGGTGTGGGAAATAAAAAAAAGAAAGAAAAGGAGGGGGTCGAGACTGTTATTTTAACTGTTATTTCATAAGATATAACTTTGAGATTACGCAAAACGATGGATTTTTAGATTCCCTCTAATCGAAGGAACAAAGACGCAGATTAAATAAAGGTGTTTAAAAGGTAGATTAAATTCTGAAGTCAAATAAACATATAAGGGAAATCTTTCAATAAAATCTTACTTTATCTATCTAAATAATTTCGGTTTTTTAGCCGTCTTGTTCGCAGGCACATAATTGTGCCGACCAAATGGATGATCGACCAGCTCACAAATTTAGTCCAAAATTTGATACAGAACCTCTGCTGGCAAAACTTTATAATATAAAATTGCTGTTTGAGTTTTTCATATCTCGAATTCAGAAACACACGAACAGATGGTTGTCTTATTATTGACCGATATTTTTTTTATAATATTTGCTAGAAGTCTGATTTTAATGTAAACGACACTTATTAAATTTGATTCATTTTCGCTCAGTTTGTTTTGAAATCATGTTCGTCTTTCGATTTAATAATTCAAAAAGTAGGTAGATTTTCTTCGATCTCTCCTTGAATCTTTTGGGAATTCTCATTAATGTTTGGATATAGTATTTTTCCTTTGTTTATGATAATTCTGGGTTTTAAGAGTAATCCCCCCCCCCTAGACCGAAGCCTTTTTTTGCAACAAATCCTTCAATCATTTACCTTTGTTAGAATTTTGTGACATTCCATCTCTTCTTTTGATCAGTCTAATTATGGGTATGCAGAAATAACAATTAACAATCCAGTTAAATAGTCGAAATTTAATATGCAACCTTGAGATCGTGATTAGAGATGCTTATCAAATTTCAGACAAAATCGTTGAGTATTCAAAAGTCGTAAAGCGATCTTGGGTTTCTTAACACTACAAAATGTGATAGTAAAGGTATTAAAAGTAATGGCAAAGGCATGTTGCTGGTGCTACAGTAAAGTACAGGTCGAACACTTCAACTGGCTTCAGAATTTCAACATCTCATTTTTTGCTTATGATTGTTAAAGGTGCTCGGAAAATTAGATACGGCAACAATATATCTTTTCTTGTAAGAAAGGTAGAGAGAAGAGGTTGGTCCACCAGACTAAGCATTCCAACTTATACCTTCGTAGCGACATATACCTTCTGTCTTTGATTTTTGTCCAAATACTGGAAAAAACTTCAGCCAAAAGTGAGCATGTGCACTTTAACATTTTGATATTGTTAGCTAAATATGAAAGGATCCAGTGACATTTTTTTCCTCGGAATTTCTGTACTCGGAAACTGTAATTTTCATAAAACAACTTCCGAAAAATCTTCTCCGGTCGAAGTCTAGAGCAAACACGACAAAGAAAAAAGACTTCTTGAATAATATGAATATTATAATAGGTGTGAAAATATCATGCGAGTTCATGGATGGGTCTTCCAGTTTAAAGGAGGAAGCAATTTGAGGGGGAGTATGCAAGATGTTCTCTTCAGTTATTGAAATTATGAAGGTTATTTAATCAAGACGAAGATTTCCTCGTTGCATGGTAACTTCTGCATTAACATTTTTTTGATATTCGCCATTCTTTGGATATTAGGGGTCTGAAGTAATATTACAAGATGAAAACACCATAATATTTTTGCCACGTTCCATTCCACTATTCTTTTCCGCTGTTTCTTGTTTAGTTTGGAGAACGGATTGAAGACAGGATTTTGTGGATGATCCATGACGCATACGTGCAGTCAAACTAACGAACTTTTGAGTCTAACTAACCGACAGGGCCGATTAAAAAAGGTATTATGGGGTTAACTGCCAAATAAATTTGTAACGAATACTATTAACTATAGAATATTAGAAAAATATTAAATGTTCTGTTAACGCCGTCGGCTCACTTGGTTATTGAATTTCTGCGTGCAGGTTAATGTTATTATTTATCGCATTGGATAATGCATTTTAATATGAGCTGGTTATTACAGTACGCTATTGAAGGTATGCTATTAAAGACATTTTAATTTGTGTGATTTTATTTAAAAATTATTATTACTTCGCTCAATTTTAGGCAAAATACGAAGAAAACCAATTCTACATCAAAATTTTTTTTGGAATTTTTAAATTAGTAAGAAAAGTTCCGAATGAAAATAAGATTATAAAGCTGTGCAATGTACTCCTGGCATTAATTGCTATCTGAGCGTGTTTTTGTTTTGTATAACATTAAAATGAAGTGCTGTAAATTAGAAAATATTCATTCATTTAGATTTCACTCTAATAGTATATCAAATCTATAATGGCAAAATCCATTTTTGAAGTATGTTCTGAATTCTTTGGAATTTGGTGTTGGCAGATATTAGTAAGTGAAAATTAAGAAATCTGGTTTGCTTGTTTGTCGTTTTTTTATGTTATAGAAAAATAGTGAAATATTGCAAAATTGGGGTGTGGTTATTTTATCACTGTATGAAAATGCTTTGTCAATCAAAATTGAACAATTAAAAAAATTTAACTCTCTACTGTCTTTTGATTTTTAGCACAAAGAACTCGAATAACATAACTCGGTAGTCCGTACGCGCGTGAGTGTGTAAAATAGAATTGTTTTAGTTATTTAATTTTTTTATATAATACGCTTAAGATATTTTTTTTAAAAAACGGAGAAAAAGATCGTACGGAAATAAATTTGATTCTCCAAAAAGGTAATTTTTACATTACTTTAAATTCTGAAAAATTTTGAGGAAAAAAATTGAAAACGAATTAATTAAAATTGTAATTAAAGTTTAGAAAAATTTCTTACTGAGAATCTAACACCGAAGAAGTCATTAAGGCGCGATAAATCAGGCCAGGATGTCTGCTTTGTAGAGGGTTTTGAATAATTTCTTCATCGTGCATGTCGAACTGCACGGATTGCGAATACAAAACAGCCTAATAAATATTTTATCTTTTAGGATACGGCTTGAAGGTACTCAAGGTTTTCAAATAGAATATAGGCGAAGATGGTTATGGTTTATGAGGTTTAATGGCACAAGAGCCAATCTTGGCTAAACTGCGCCAAACATATGGTCAAAAATAAATCATATCCAGCAACAAGAATAGTATTTAAAAATTAAAACACAAGTTCAATAAAACTATAAATATAAGAAAATGTCTCAAAATATGAAAATAAGATACAACTGGTAAAACATTACAAAGTTAATAAAAAGATCGCAATTGAAAAAAGGATTAAGTTTATCCAAGATAAATATTTATCATATACACATAAGAAAGCGAATATCTTTTAAAAAATTAAAAAGTTTTGGGTGGTGTTTTTCACCCACCAAGTCCTGCATAGTTAGAGACGATGACTGGAAAAATAACTCACGATGTGATTTAAAATCTGGACATTCAATAAGAATGTGTTTTACAGTAAAATCTGTACTGCATGTAGGACACATGGGTTTCCTCTCTCCACAAAGGAGATGTTTATGAGTAAAACGGGTATGTCCTATACGGAGGCGGGTCAATTTAACATCCAACCCCCGTATAGGGTGTACAGGCCATAATCCAATGAAAGGTTTGATGGCATGTAATTTGTTATGAACCTGTTCATTCCAGTTTGTCTGCCAAGTGGAATAGAGATGATAAAGAAAGAACTTCTTCGCATCACTGTATGGCAGGTTTTGTGAAAGAAATGAAGAAGCAACTTTTGCAGCACAATCTGCCGCCTCATTTCCTGAAATTCCCGAGTGACTCGGTACCCAACAAAATAAAATATTAAATGCCTTATTTCGAAGAAGGCATAAAATAGTCAAAATTTCTAAGGCCACAGGATGCATTCGATTGTCGGGGTGAGAGAGTGTCTCCAAAGCACTCAGACTGTCAGTATAAATAACGAAGCTTCGATTAGTAGACATCGAAATTTCCTGTAGTGCATAGGAAATTGCTATTAGTTCCGCAGTAAATATAGAAAAACTGGTATGTAAACGATAGCTCAGTGTACCAGATGGAAGTACAATGCCAAATCCGACATGCCCATCCGATTTCGAGCCATCTGTAAAAACAGGGATGAAAGATGAATACTGACAGCGATGATAGAAAAATAACTGTTGAAAAACCACAGATGCTGTTGTGGATTTTTCAAATCCAAAAAATGGATTTAAGAAGGAAAATTCTGGCTTATCCCATGGTGGAAAATAAAAGAGGTTAATAGAATTAATTGTGGAATTATTGAGGCCCGAGTCCAGCAGAATCGTTTCTATTCTCACACTGAACGGTGGAATGCAGGAGGGACGAGCATTATAAATTCTCCTAAGACTTGCTGGAAGGGTTAATTCAGATATAGGGTGCTTCGGAAGAGACTGCGTTCGGAAGTAATATAAGGCGGAAATTTTTTTACGTCTTAAATAGAGGGGTAGTTGGTGGCAGATGTTATACAAGCTTTCTATGGGGGATGTTCGAAAGGCACCGGTGCAGATTCTCAATGCAGAATGATGGATAGTGTCTAGTCTGCGCAAAACACTAGGGCGTGCAGATCCATACACCATGCACCCATAATCAAGACGGGAAAGAATGACTGCCTCGTAAATTCGCAGTAAGGAGGTTCGATCTGCTCCCCAAGAAGTTCTGGAGAGGACCTTCAAGATGTTCAAAGATCGTTCACACTTCTTTCTCAAATACAAAATATGAGGAAGGAAAGTGAGTTTTCGATCGAATGTAACCCCCAAAAATCTTATTTCATCCACTATGGGAATAGCAATGTTACGTATGTGAATGATAGGATCGGGATGAATATTACGTTTCCTACAAAAATGGAGGCACCGACTTTTCTCTGGCGAGATGGTGTGTCCATTTTTATCACACCAAGCTACCAGCTTGTTGACAGCACTTTGGAGTTTCCTTTCTATAAGTTGCATATCATTTCCTTCGCATGAAATTTGAAGATCGTCAACATAAAGGCTTCCGTTAACTGATGATGGCAAATGATTTAAAATTTGACTAAGATGAATAATAAAAAGAGTGACACTAAGGACACTTCCCTGAGGAACACCCTCAGCCTGAATAAAATAGTTAGAATAAATGTTTCCCATACGAACTCTAAAAGTGCGATAAGATAAAAAGTTGTTTAAAAATGCAGGTAAATTTCCTCTAAAGCCTAGATTAAAAAGTGTTGAGAGTATGCCATATCGCCAAGCACGATCGTAAGCTTTCTCTATATCAAAGAATATAGAGACAAGGTGATTTCTCCGAACAAAGGCATTACGAATTTGGGTTTCCAACAAGAGGAGATTATCGGATGTAGACCTACCTCGACGGAAACCACTTTGCAACAGGGGAATGCATCCTTGTCTCTCTATTTCGAAGATAAGACGATCATTCACCATGCGTTCGAATGTCTTACATAGACAACTAGTCAGGGCAATTGGTCTGTAGTTCAGAGGATTTGAAGAGTCTTTGTTGGGTTTTAAGATTGGAATCACAATAGCCTCTTGCCACTGTGAAGGATACTTTTGCTCGATCCAAATTCTATTGAATAACAATAACAAATTTGAAAGGGAAGCTGTGTTCAAGTGGCGAAGCATATTATATTCGATTCCATCTGGCCCGGGACTTGTATCATGTGCTCTAGATAGAGCCGTTTTTAATTCATACATTCTAAACTCTGAATTATAGGGAAAACTGTTATGCATGTTAAAAGGCAGATGAATTTGTTCAGCACAATTCTTAGCTGCTCTAAAGGCAGGACTATACGAATCGGATGCTGAAACCTGCGCAAATGCAT
>JAPMOR010026269.1:0-13875 GCA_026543865.1 Argiope aurantia
GGTATTTTTTTTAAATGATAAATAATCCCCATATTTTATTTACAGTGCTTTAAGTTTTTTAGTTCCTGAGTTCTTAAGCTAGCAAATTTGCACATATAATTCCAAAAATATACTGAAAGTTTGAAATGTGAGAAGTCATCAAAATCTGGATGCTAATATTTTTGACAATCCTTCTTTGTTATATTTCAATAAACGATAGTATAAAATCAGAGATATAAATGAAAATAAATGATTATAGGGTTTTTCAGGTTTAATGGCGTGACATTATTCTATATTTCGAACGCAATGGAAAGAGATAAGGAAGAAGAAATGGAGAAAAATCTATTGAAATAATTTATTTCCCAATATAAGGATATATTTGTAAATTTTTGAATCATAAAGATAATATTTTTAATTTAAAATTCGTATTAAGTGGGTATAATGAATTTATGTTTGAATGAAATATTAATATTTAATGAACGTATAACACCAAATAAGAATAATTCATAAATGAGTATCCTCAGTTTCGTTTAGTTTAAGATTAATTTTAATTAAAATTTAACTTATATATACTTGCATTAAATTATTTTATTTTCTGCAGAAATTAACTCCCAAAATTAAAAACAATTGCTGAAGCCCATCAGTTAATAATCTTCTCCCAAACTAAAACTTTTTTACGCGAGATTCTTTCTATTTTTTTTTTTTTCTTCTTTTTACAAGACAGTTCATCTTTCAGCTCCGGAATATTGACCATAAACTCACACCTGCCGTCTTAAACACCCCCTCCCTCCAAAAAAAGTTCATATTCCCATATATCACCGTTCGATTACTTGCGTTTGGTCATAATTTTCGAGTTCGGTCACGGCCAGAGCTTAATTTCTCACGAAGTGTCACGTCTGAGAAATATACGACTATAGGCCAGTCTGTTCTCTACTCCTTATTGCGTGCTTCTACCAGCGGTGACGGTAAAAATTATTTTAAAAGTGCATGGTAAAAATTTCTCGATGTGAACCCCATTAAAAAGAAAGACATTTTTTTAAAGCAAAAAATACTTCTTCTATTTCATAAAATAATTTAAATTTAATAAGAAATGATGAATTCAAGCACTAAAAATACATAACTGTGTTTCATTATAATGAATTAATAACTCATGAAATGTTATGAAATAATTATTTTAAAATTTATGTAATATGCAAAATAGAATTTTATTACAAATTCTTTACTTTACCGAAGATCATTGCAAAAGAACTGTTTAGAACTGATATTCCATGAAATTCTTTCCTATTAAAAAATAAAAATGTCTTATTCCTTCTAAGAACGTTTGTTTCAGTGTGAAGAATAATACACTCATAAAAATAGTTTAATATTTTTCAGTTCTAATTTCCAACTTTAATTAATTGAAAACAAATAAAAAGTGTGTTATAATTAATATTTGCGAGCTTTCAGCTTTCAGTTTTTAATTAAAATTCTTGAAAAGAGCTTTTATTGCAGTTTTTTTCGGATACTTTTTATAACTTTTATTGTATATGTCTTATAATGAAAAGAAAATATGAACACATTTTTTTAGAAAACATAACTAATTAAAGTATCTTATTTATAAAGCTGCATTGAGTTCATTATAATTTTCTAATAAAATATGATGAAAATAATATTTTAGATTTTCTGTATTAAAAAATGAAATGAAAATCAGTCTTTTGATCTGTAAGAGTAATTTATATTGTCCCAGGAAGTATACACAATGCTATACCTGTATTATTTAGATATATTCTTAAAGTTTCTTACTATATAATAGAGGCATTTTTATAATATTCGAGAAATGTTCAATGCACTTAAAGGTTTTCGGTGGGACTTAAATATTAGGATATATATAAAGAATTATAAAAAAAACAGAAACAATGAATAATAAATTATAAAAAGCTTGATCTGATACTTTCAGATAAAGAAAATATTGTAAATATTTACACGCACGCGCACACAAACACGCACACACACACACACACGCACACACATATATACATATATATATAAGGTGATCCATAAAATCTTTTTAACCTTTAAACTCCAGACATAGAACCGTCGCATAGCCAAAGTACATATATTAAAGTGCTGAATCTTTTGAGGCGTTTCTGTAACCGTAGGGACGAATTAAGAAAATAATAAAAATAGCTTACGAATAAAGGAAACGGCCGAATTTTTCAGATGTAAAAATGTACATCATATCATAATTAAAAACTGTGGTACTAGATCTTAATGGAGCTACCGTCAAGATTCTCGAATAGTCTAAGTCCTTCATTTATGTCGCAAATTTGGCAAATGGTCGTCAAGTTTGTTGTGGTTCATAAACTTGGCATCCATTCAATATCCTTCAGCTATCTGTAAAACTATTGTTACAAACCTGCAATTCGGCTTCCCAGCACAGTTTATTCCATCAATAGAAAGAAAGTTTTACAGTCATCTGAATGGGACTAGCGCGTCGGAGGTCCCAGAGCTTGGCGACAAACTTGGCGACCATTTGGCGACTTGGCGACAAATTTGGCGACTTTGGCGCCAAAATAGATAATACCCGAAACTTCGAGAATTTTCCCGATCCGTCCAGTAGGAACCGAGATACGCCTCGAACGTTACTGATTGGTTGAGAGGCTTCTAGCCTCGCCTCCGGAGACCTATAAAAGGGGCTGCGGCTGCCAGAGAAAAAAGCCCGAGTGGGGAGACGACGAAGCCAGTAGTCGGAGAGACGACGGAGTAGTCCGAAGACGGAGCGGAAAAGCCAGTAGTCCGAGTTCGAGAGCAGCGGAGTCGAGTCGACGAAGTCAGTAATCCGAGCCAGATTCGGAGAAGTAGAAGACGGAGGAGTCGGAAGCGACTGAGGCAAGCTAGTGCTGAACTGAGCTGTGCGCTACTGTCTGCGGTAGATTCTGGTTGTATGCTGCTGTGTGTGCTGTTGTATGCTACACGTCTCGGGTGAAGATAATCGTCTTCTGTGCTGTATATAGTTGTCGCTTTGTGCTGTCCTGTGTGTCTTCGTGTAAATAAACGTCGTTGTTTTTATTCTACTTCTGCCTGTTGATTGAGCGTCTTTTTTACACCATATCACTCCCACTATCCAAACGAACCCCGGTAAAGAAAATTTCGTAACACTATGTTTCTTACTAGGAAAAGAATATAAAATTTATCAGCGAGCAAACAACATGCAACATACTGTGTTATTTGACATGCATGATGAAAAAAACGTCTTTAACGCTTTATAAGAAAAGCTGCTTGAACTTCATCTAATAAATTTATACAATTATTTCTCGATAGCAAAGGCTACTAAGAAAAGATTTTTCAATTTTTTTAGAATTTTATTTAAAATTTAACCTTTACTTTAATTCTTTCGTCAATAACTTGAGAGGGATATCTTTTTGGAATTATTTAAATTCTCATCTCTTTAAAATTTGAAAACAATTTTGAAGTAATCCCATTTTATTTCTGTACAATTTACACTTTTGTAATAAATTTTCAAAAATATTTGTAAGTAAATTCTCCAATTATAATTATTATATTTTCATTTAGTGTGATAAGTTGTTTAGCAACATTATTAATTATTTTCTTTATGTGCAGAGTATCGATTTTATGTAATTAAAAGCGTTTAGAAATGCAACGGAAATAAACAAATTAAGCCTAAAGTATTATTACGCTATAATATTTCGAACAGAGTTTCAAATATTTTTTTTTAAATTTACTTTATTTGTTTCATATAATTATCATTAGAGTTAAAATTGTATAAATGTTAATAATGAAACCATAGAATCATTAAAGTAAAGCGTTAATTGTTCTATGGGAGTTTAAGAAGTTTTCATTAGTTTATCTTTAATCGCACTTCATCAGTTTACTTCCTCGTTTAAAAGCAAGAAAAAAAAGGTGAAAAAATTTCCACGACAAAGAAAATATTTTAAATTTTTGTCACGATCTATCCCATCAAAAACTGACTGCCGTGAAGTTTTACTTTCCTTTCTTTTACAGAAGAGAAAGATTCGATTAAAGTACATAAAATACACATTAGTGAAAGCTTTTCAAAGTCAAAATTTCGAAATCTTACTCTGCAAGAAATGAGATTTTCTTGTTAATCGCAAAACTACGTGAAGTAAAAATAGCTAAGAGCGACACAATTGAAATGTGGCTAGTTTTCTTATCGCGTTTTCTCAATAAAATATTAAAAAAATGATAAACTTTTGATAAAAGTTTCTTTTGCATTTTAAAATGAATATAACTTAGCAACATCTGTTTCTTTACATTAGAGTGTGGCAATAAAATATTAAATAATTTCCTTTTTCTTCATGGTTGCAAATAATAATGTTAGCAGTTAATAAAAGGTTATCTCGAGACAATTGAAGTAACTTCATTGATGGGAGAGAATGATAAGTACTGTGAAAAGATGTTTCAGTAAGCGTTTTGGAAAGTTTTACATGGAAAAAACACAGCGTAATATTAGTAATAATCGAAGTCGTCCGTAACTCTGTAAATATTGATAAGCCCCAAATGTCCGTATCAAGAAATTAAAACCTGTACCAATTATGCCTAAATTTCTCTGAGAAATATCTTTAACTTACATTAATGACTTTGAGACTGATTTAACGGGGCACGTTCTTTGTACAACAGATAAGGCTAGAAATATAAAGGGAATAGAAAGATTTTCGATTAATCTGAAAGATGAAAATTTGTGTATGCATTTTACTAATAGTCATTAATGATTTGAGGTTTATTTTTTATAAGAACCCCTTAAGAACAAGGGGAGTCATTGAGGGTTGGCAAAGGTTTAAGTTAGTTTCAGTTTACTTCTAGTTCTAGTTTAGTTAGTTTATCAGTTTACTTCTTCAATATTCTTCTATACTTTCCTTTTTCCAGCAATTTTATATTCCTATAAGAATAATGTGACTTTGCGTTTTATGGAAACTGCACCATCAGTCAAATTTTGACCGATCTTAGACACCCAAGAACATCTTCTGGAAACTGGAATTAAAAGTCATGGTAAACTACTTCTAATGGCCTTTCCTACGAAATGTTGGTAAAATGCACCGACCTTTTTCAACATTTAAAGTTTAGATAAAAGACGATTAACAATATACGTTCCATGAAAAATTCACCATTAGAAGAATTATGACAGAACATCGACATCGAAGTATAAATTTTGATAAAGGAAATCAAAAGTCATGATAAAGGAAATCAAAATCCATGATAAAGAAAATCAAAAGACTTTCTCAAGGAATGTTGATAAAATTCTAAGACATTTACCAATATTTGAAAGTCAGAGAGAAGACGCATGACCATATATGTTCCACGAAATGGCATGATTAGTCGAATACCAATGAACAACAGGTCTCAGCTATGACTTTAAGAAATCCATGCTTAAGGCCATGGGAGCAAGACTTTTAAAAAAAAGGGAATGATTTCAATTCAATCAGATACTTGAATTTCAGCATAAAAAAAGATAATTCTTCCTCATCTTATGTATTTGAAAGACCTGATGATCTCAATAACAGCATGAAAATTGTAACATTGCAAAATTGTTCCTATTATCAGAGCATCTCGAAACGAAGTACGGTCCTTAATAGGTGATAGATTCTTTAACTATTAAAAACCACTTGTACTCTAATCCCAGGGGATATAAGAATCTATTTCAAAATTGGAGTGCTTCTCTTATTTGTAGTAAATACCCGTCCCCTTATCAGGAAACATTTATTGATAAGCAGAATTGATTTTCTCTGCAGCAAATGCACCGATGTATCAAAGTGAATTTTTAATACTTTATTTTTTTATGTACTTACATTCATATAATGTAATTTAGGGACTTGCAGTTAAAACCAACCGAAGATAAAATACTTCTTATTAATACCAACGTTTCCTGGTTTATCCAGAATGATATTTTATACAGAGATCTGAAAACTCCAAAAATTTCCTTATACTATTACTAAATGGATTTTGGCACTTAAACCTCAATAGCTTTTTCTAAAATTTAAATTGTATCTTGCTTCAATTTTCACCTTAAGAGTATATAAGTAATCCATTTTCTAATCAACTGACTCAAATGTCGTACAATATTTTTGTTTTTTTCCCTCTGCTGCTAAATACCTCAAACTGAGTAGAAGAGCATAGGCTCTAAGGGTCTTCACACATCAAATTCAAGATTTAGATAATGTTATGAAGTATTTACAGACCGGTGTCCTGGCAAAGGGGTAGCGTGTCTTCTCCGTGACCTGGACGTCCTGGGTTCGAGTCTCGGTTCGTGCATGGTAGTTCTTCATCTGTTATATCTGTGAGATGTGTGAATGTGCCCCCCCTGTAAAAAGGGGATGTGCAAGTGAATGTGATGCGTGAGTAGCAAAGACGTACTCTTATCCCTAATTGGCGCTACTAAAACAAGAGACGCTCCATTGGCTTAAAATCGCTGTCCATGGCAAAAGATATTATAAACAACAACAAGTATTTACAGAATAGAAATACTATATGCTTCTTATATTCTATATGAATAACTCCATACACTTTAATATAAAATATTTTTGTGCCATTTCTTTCATCCATTTAGTAAATCATCACATAGATAAACAAAAAAGTTTCAACAAAATTATTGTTTACTATTTCCCGATATAAGTTGTGTATAAAATGTCTGAACAAATCATTTATTTTTCCCAACAAATGATTCCTTTGAAATATTATCTTTGATATTTCATAATTATTGGCATTTTTGAGATATACAAGCATTTACACTTTTTTTCGTTTTTCTGTATTTAATTGGAATAATTAATCAGGTTGGAAGATTTAGTACCTTACCACATATCATACGAAGAAAAGATAAAATCTCAGAAAACTACAAGCAATATTTAGTAGTTATCGCGTGCATTTTTATTAATATTTGTTCTTTATTTAGTAATTTTTTTCTTTACTTTTCTCCATCAACTGCGAAACGAGTATTTCTTCTACAAGATCTTTCCTAATTACAATTCCTAGCTATAATTAATGAGCAGAATGAGAACTGTTGCAAGCTCACCACATTCGCAAAATTCTCCCTTTTTAATTAAGAACAGCCATCATTTTGGAATTACACAAGATATTAAATGGCGTCCGTGCTAAAAAAAACTAATCAAAAGAAATAAATATAAATAAAATATTTTGTTGTGTTTGTATTTCGTACCTCAGAGATAGAAACTTTTCTAAAGACTAGAAACATATATTTGTTTATATAATCGAATACCGTTTTCTTTGTTTAAGCCTAATGTAATTCCACAACGTTTACAGAATCGAACACAATTTGTCACATATGTCGCTTAGCCTTAAAATACGATTAATTAAAACTAACGTCACTGAAAAAATGATTGCATCCCCTTTACCACCTGAAAAGCGGGAAGAGGGTGGGTGTACAATTAGTTTGAGTTTTCCATGATAACTTAAGAAGTACCATTGTAGAGAAATTATTTATACACATTAAAAAAATATTTTCAAACACTTAACGATTGAAACTAGTGAACAAATATTTCTCTAATTTTAACTAATTTTTTTAAAATAATTAATTGATATATTATAAAAACCAAAATCTATAACGCCTATAAATTCCTTATTGAAGAGTTTATGATTAAACGAATTTTAAAGAATAAAAAGGTACATCAATTTTTCCTGTGATTCAAATAATTGCAAAGGAATTATATTTAATAACAACACCGGCCAATTTGCCTAGAGCATTAATTTTTTTGGAAACTACAGGGTGATCAAGAAATGACAGGATGTGTTCGGAGTCCTATAGCGTGTTTTGTACTGGACGAAATATAACAAAATTTGGCCTCCATACACATTAAAGTATGTGGTTTCACACAACAAATAATAATGGAAAACGTTTTATTATAGCAACTTACAAATTTGGCTTAAGGTGACCCCCAGCTTGATGTTCCAATACTGCATACGATACACGAGGCTTTCAAATGTGTCTCGCAACGTATCGACATGTATTCGTCTGAAATGCAACGTTATTCGATCTTTTAAAGTAGAAATGTCAGTAACAGGTCCTTTATACACAACGCCTTACAAGTAGCCCCTCAACCAGAAATCGTCCTCGGCCTGATTGCACACCAATAAATCCTGTTATTTCAAATCTTTCAACTATTCTTCGTAAGTTAGTTATGGTCATCGGTCCTCTACGTAACTTTTAATAGTCGATCTTCACGAAGAACAGAACTGGCATTTTCATCCCGCTGATAAAACAGCTTGACTAATAAGGCATGTTCACTTAGTGACAACGCTATCTACGTGCGAATTCTTGCAGATTGACTTGAATTCCAACAACCCTTCCTTTTATCCTCGATATCGTATCGCAAAGTACTCGTATATGCAAATTGCATAATGAAGTTTTCGACCGCAGGGCCCTGATTTCCCCTATCGGCGTTTTTAGGTACTATTTTTTTTCCCCTTGACAAATCGAAACCGCATACTTTAATGTGTATAGTGACCAAATTTTGTTATATTTCGTCCAGTGCACAACACGCTGCAGGACTCCGAACACCTCCTGTTATTTCTTGATCACCCTGTATAAATCAGAAATGAATTCTTTAAAAAAAATGCAGATTCGTGATTTAATAAAACTGAAAAAATGTTAATTCGATAGAAATAGCTGTTTGTGTGATATTAAGTTTTCCCGAACTCAGTTTCGAGATAAAATATTGAAAAATTTATAAACATTAAATCATATTATATGAATAAATATTGACATTTAACCTTTTATAGGGGTTTTTATTCCAGGACATGTTCAAATATAGTTTTTAGGGATATATCATGAAACATCATTGAAGTAAATATTAAAACATCAAAAATTCCTTCATTTGCCATTTGATTTATGATATATGTGGTGGTAAATATACTTACCAGAGATCTTTCATTAGAAATTGAAAGTGTTAAGCATCTTTACCACTGAGCGCTAATAATATCATATGTTAAGGTCAGAAATATTATCAAATGTTCATTGATAAGTATACTTACCACTCAATTTTAGATAATTTAAAACAACTTTATACATATTTTTTTACTTAGAAAACATTAAATTCTCAGAATTCAAATTCAGTTATGTCTTACATAAAAAATTTGAAGCTTTTTTTGCATTCGTTAGGATGGCTATGTTTATCTTACATTGGATAAAAATAAAACTGGTGCAATCTGATGCATTTTTATTAACCACGCTTTGTGTTAAGAAATAAACTAAAATGTCATAAACTACATTATTTAAATAATCAACACATCAAAAATAAAGTCAAAATAAGGTTAAATGAAATGAATGCTGAATTTAAATTAAATAAATTCATTTACAAATACTGACAATTAGATACAAGAATATCTTAGACATCAGGAAAACAACACAATGAGGTTTCGTTTCTGAATCTTTTCTAGGAGTTAAAATTTAACGACAAACTCTGGAACTTAATGTCCTTTTCGAAAACCCTAGCACCGCGAACGAGCAGTGGTAAGCATATTTACTGTTTTTGAATTTAAATGCTATTTAACTATAGGCTTAATGCATTTCTAAGCTATTAAGGTAGCTATATCGAATTTTAAGCATCTGATTATCCTATTTTATCATTTAAAATACTTTTTGGGCTTTCATAAAAAATATTTTGCAGGTGTTAAGAATATATACAAGAAGGTAGTTTATATAGATATATACATAACTATAAAGGGTTAATCTAATCACTGTCAAACATAAAGTTAGATTTTATTACTTTTATTCAAAATTAAAACGTAATATTTGTTGCTACAAATTTAAAAATATTTAATATTTTAATGCCTTTTTTAATGCAGTAGAAAATAATGTAATTAAATATTATGTGAATTAAAATGGTTACACACTATCCTATTGTGACTATCCGCAGGCAAAGAAATAATAATCGGTGATACAAAATTGAAAATAGGTCCAAATACCTTTTATTGCCCAATACGATAAATAGCTTAAAAAACATCAAATAAATAAAATAAATCTTATTATAAACAAGTATAAGTTGACTAAACAGGTTTAAATATTACCAACTAAATTTGTTAAAAATTAATATGTGAGGAAACGTTAAATCATTTATACGAAAATCTAAAAAAAAAAAAAAAATCAAGCAATTTTAAAACATGTTAAAAAAATCAGTTATTGAGTATGTGATTGAAAATGACATGAAATATTCTATCGATTAAAGAAAACTTAACTTTTAAAAAAGTGTTTTTACGGAATTTTTCAGATTTATTATTAATTTGTAAACTACTCTATTTCAGTATTCATTTTTATTGTATTCTATGAAATTTAAATTTTGCTGAGAAACAAATTATAATATAAAAATTGATGCAACAGCTTTATCAAAATCGTCTGCTATCAACACATGATTAAATCTCACTAAAAACAAAAATTCTAAAATATATGAAACAGCTTAAATATAACAAAATTGCTCATAATTCATATCGAAGTAAATTTATGGAAGTAAAAAAAAATGATACTTAAAACATTTTCTTCCAAATAAATACCTAAATGAAATTTATACTTCGTTGTTAATTTCAAAGAAGCATATTTTTTTAAATAATTTTTAATCGAAAGCAGAATTATAAAGGATTTCTGGAGCCATAACAGAGAGGCATAACAGAATAAATTTAATTATGTTTTAAATAACAGAAATTTCTTGTAGAATTTAGATTTTCAAAAGTTATTAGAGATTTTCATCTAGTTTGGACAGGCAAGGGCGTCAAATTTCGTGTATCTCAGAAGAAAAAAAAATCGGATTTCATCAGGATGTGCTTGTAATATGGATTTCAATAAAATAAAGGAAAATATTTAAAAAACGTTAAGTATTTACTCTTTTGGAATTTAAACAAAAAAATATTTTAAGTGCATAAAATTATTAATCAGCCAAAATGATTCAGAAATAGTATTTGGTAATCTAACCAGATAACAAATGGGGATAATTTTTATGGAAAAAAAAAACTAAACCAGAGATTTTCTTTAAAAAATTTTTTTACACTGGATTGCTTCTGAATATATTAAGTTATTTAAAAACTGATTTATTTATTATTGTAGTTGAAATAAATAGAGTAAAATATAAATTAAAATCAACGAACAAATCAACGAAATAAAGTAGTTTTAAAACAACAATTTTATAAAAAAAATTCTTAAACGATTTTTTTTTCAATTTTACTATTAAAACCACTGTTAAGTTTTTTTCTAACTTTGCCGCTAATGATGTTAATAAAGTGTGGATCTAAATCCAACAACAACAACAATGCTTGTTCTGCCTGCTAAACATGAACTTAAATTTTTCGATCCAGTGATACATGAAGTCATTTTTAAAAAAACACAAAATTAATCTTAATATAAAAAAGAATAAAAAATATCATAGTAATTGAGTAGTTCCTAGAGAGTCATTCGAGTAATCACTTCGTCAATCCATGTTCAAATTTGAGTAAATGACTCTCAGCATGTGGCTAATTGTTAGATACTTTTTTGAAATAAAAAAAAATTCATTCCCTGAAACATAATGTAACTACTTCTTTATTCATAGTAAATGTTTTAAGCTTACTGGAACAGTAGACTCTATTAGACAATTTTTGAATTATTTAGTCAGGATTATGAAAATTTTTTGCATAATAAATAATATATAAATAGTCAAATTTCTTAAAAAACATTTCAAAACGAAATATACTATTTTGTAAAAAAATTAAAAGGTATATAATTTTTAAAAATTTGAAAACATTTCAGGCGTTTTAATTTTGTTTATTATTTTTTCTTATTATCCAATGTAAATTTATTTAGAGCAAAATTACGGATGATTTTAAAATTCCAATTAAATGCTAATTTTTTAAAAATATTTTTAGGCACACTTTTTGGATTTTCATAGGTATTTTATGTTTTTCTGAACTAATATTGACTTTTAATGAGCTAAAAAGACTCGAAACGTAAAATGTATACCCCATTTTTCTTTTATTGTTTGAGAGAAATCTTAATTGTCAATTTCATTTTATTATTTCAAAAATTAAGGCACCTGGAACATTTTAAAGATAATTAAAACTAATTACAATATCATTTTGAGAAAAGTCATTAAGATGTACTTTTTTCCTCTTAACCCTTCAAATACTTATTTTATTGAAGAATACATTTTATAACACTATTTTAATTGAATCTAAACATATGTTTAGGGTTTGTAAAAGTGGAGCATTACACGATAGTACAAAGTGGAAACAGTAGCATCAATCTCCAATTGAAATGACAATAATATTGTTACAAACCAATAATGTTATTTCCCAGCACGGTTAGTTAGATCACTGGTAAGACCGTTTTATGATCAGTTCTGTGGGTGCTGATCGGGACCCGTGTCAGTAATGTAAAAACATGGCGACAAACTTGGCGACCATCTGCATACTTGGCGATGAATTCGGCGACTTTGGCAATAAATTATATATTACTGGAACTGCGATAATTTTTATGATTCAGCCAAGAGGAACTGAGATATTCCTGATTGGTCCAGAAACTTCTCGGCCCACCTTTCGGGAACTATAAAAGGCCATTTCATAAATCAATCCCATTAAATCCTATTAAATCTGAGATTTCCATGATCCATCTCGGCCCTCCTATTGGCGGCCACTAGTAACAATCTCACCCCATCCTCCTCACAATCACTCTACCAGGCTCATGGAATTTTTTCTCTCACCAAGCATCCCAGAATGCACCTCTACTATAGCCCAATCCTCCAGCCAACCCAAGACGACCTCGCCGACAGCAGCAAGCCTCCCATTGGACGAGAGCAGTTTGAAAGCAAGACTACATAAGCCGAAGATCCCCTCCACCCAGCCTCAGTCAAGACCCTCTCCTACTCAAGACCAAACTACGTAGCAGAGCCGAAAAGTTGTAGCCGACCGGAGATGGCTCCTTACGGGTGCCGGCGCTCCTAACGCATTTCCTTGTGTAAACTGCAGTCAGTCAGTATTGAGTCGGAACCATAGTTGGGGTCGTGAAACGAGTCGTCGAGAGTAT
Source organism: Argiope aurantia (assembly GCA_026543865.1). Taxonomy (NCBI): domain Eukaryota; kingdom Metazoa; phylum Arthropoda; class Arachnida; order Araneae; family Araneidae; genus Argiope; species Argiope aurantia. The sequence continues at coordinate 12,992 of JAPMOR010026269.1, forward strand.
AACGCGGAATAGCTCAGCGTTGTGTGGAGCTCAAGCGAGTGCTTAACTGAGCTGCGTGCCAAGTCCTGGCGTTTATCGTGAAAGCAGCGTCGTGTCCTGTGCGGAGTAGCCAGTCATGTAATAGTGTGTCGGCAGCTGGATACAGCTAGAGTAACGTTATCGTTGTTTTCTACTAAAAGACTTCATTTCAAAAAGGACCTCGACGGAAGAGCTAAATCCGTAACATTATGAATAAATGTAAAATAATACAAATTAAAGACTTTAGTTCATTAAACTTATTAACATAAAAATATAAATGGAACACCAATAAAGCTAGGAGTTAGTTAATAGATACCATTACATAAATTGAGATTTCGCATCCGATTGTGACGCAGGCTAAAAGGAAGAACATATTTCAACTTCATTTAGTTTCCTGGACTCCAATTGAAGATTATGCATACTGATTGCTTATGTAGTTTTTCCTACCACTTTCTAATTAAATTTCAAATGAATCATTGTGATAACAAAGGCGACATATTTCTACAGTTACTTATGACGTTGCATATTAGTTATTATTACCATTTTAATATTAAAGAAATTCCTACTCAAATGCACTGTCGTAATTTCGATTTTTCATTATTTTGGAATCAAGAAAGCGGAAACATCTGCAATCGTTAAAATTTGAAAGATAAAATCTTTTGGAGATTTCATCACGTTATCTATAGACACCATTAGCTTTGTGTTTTTAATAAGCGGAAATCACAATCGATAGCTTAAAATTTCCTTGACTGTTGATGGTATGTACTTGCCTTTTCGTTTATTTAGTGTTTTTTTATGGTATTTTGGTGTTTTTTATTTTTGTATTTTTACTTATTAGTGGTTTTTCTTCTAATTTGTTGTTTTGT
>JAPMOR010026269.1:13975-30508 GCA_026543865.1 Argiope aurantia
ATATATATATATATATATATATATATATATATTTCAACAAATCTCTGCTCTAAGTTTATTAATATATAAGTACAAATCTTCTTTACAGAGAAGGAATTAACCAAGGACACTCACGACAAACGCCAAAAGAAGGGATGGAATCGAGAGGGAGAGCCGGAATTGATCAGAGGGTTGCTTAAGGAGGCCAGGAGTGCCCTCTTCAGGGGTTTAGGAAACTAAGGAATTTTAATTTCATCTCGAGTGAAGACGCATTCCCTCGAGTAAATAATTAGCGTTTTCCTGCAGATCCCTGGGAGTGATGGATTTTCCATTAATGTGTCTCGACTAGCAAGTGAATGGATCTCGTGTTTAAAGGGAAAGTGTTATAATTATTTTACAGACATAGGAGGATTTAATGAAGATTTGATGATTATCTGCGACGGGAGTTTGTATTAAGCTTTTATCATTATTCTATCCGTATTTTCTAGATGAAGTTTATGTATGATTTTATAGTATAAATGTATTTATAGAGTTTAGTGTTAGGGATCATCTGAACATTGAAAGATTATATTTATGAAACGGATTATCTTATACCATTTGTTGGCTGAGTGTCTCAAAATTAAATTTTATAAGTCTTTAAACTATGATGGCACACTCTTGAATGATAATTACCGAGTATTCAAAATCCTTTGAACAAACCTTGCTTTATTATTTGGTTAGTTGTATTTATTCTCGTTTAGAGGCCATAATTGTTTACTTAAGGTATGATAAAATGCTCTTGATTTATAATCAACCATAAAACATTTTATTTGAAAACTCAAACAAATGATTTTTGAAGAGCTACAACATATTCATGGTTGGCCATTTGTTGAGTTGTAGTTTTTCGTGTTTTCATTTCAAAAATTATAACCTAGAATTGGAAAAAAAATACTCTATTTTTATAATCAACTATAAAAACATTTCTTTTGAAGAGCTAGATTATAATAATTTTGGGAGATATAGAACAGTTGTAAGTTTTGCCGTTTGATTAGTATCTGTTATTCTCGTTTTGATTTCAAGAATGTTAGATTATGACAGCGTAAAAATGTCTTGATATTTTTCATGTATCATAAAATTATTTCTTCCGTGAAGTCAGATAGATAGTTCTAAAATAGTTGCATCCTTTTCCATTTTGTTAATTACAATTATTATCATAGTGAAACGCCAATAGTTCGTTTGAATTTTATCAATTCAAATTTCAGAAACAGATCACTCCGAGCTTCGCTTTCTTACTTTCCAGTGCACATATGTAGCAAATTTTGATAAGTCGTGATGAAACAGTTTGGTTTATAGAAAATGCAACAGAACAAAACTTCACCCACAAATAGAGACACACATTCACCTTAATTATTGGTAAATTTTTATTCTTTATAAAATTACCTCTGGTCAGTTTCCACAAATTAGTTCATTGTATTTTTTAATTTAAGGTTTTATTTTTTTAAAATTATTTTTATGAATTAAAGATGGATTTTTAATTGTGAAATTGTCTCTTTTCTATATACAACCCTATTAGCATTAGAGATCTGAGCAATTAAATTCTTATAATGTGAATTTGTAACTAATGAATAGAATTCAGTCAAATCATTTAATTAAATATATTATATTCCAGAGAAATTATCTTTCAAACGAGTCAGTGCATTTTATTTCTGTCATATTTATAAATTTGTTAAAGTTCTAATGAATTATTACTTATTTCATTATGTTCATTAGTTTGATATTTAAGCAATTAACTTTTGGCTACCGCAGTCATTTGTCTCACCATATTAGTAGTCTTAATTTAGTCGTGCCAATCAACTTTATTGAATTATATTTTATCACAATAAAAGTAAGCATTAGTTTAAATTGTAGTTGCATAATAAATATGGAATATTCAAATTGATTGATTGATTGTGACCGTAAAATGATATTAACGTAACGACGAAATCAATCCAAATATTGAGGTTGAGAACTTTGCCTTTGTTTTTATATCGAGATATCACTCAAAAATAGTGAATGCCAGGTTAAAGTTGTTTGTGTATGTAAGAGTCCTGAGCTTTGATAAGAAATAAAAATTGGCGAAATCGTCATAAGTGTTATATAGTGGAAAGAAACTACATTTTCCGCATAGAGAATCGACATTGGGGTAGAATAATTGAGATTAAATCCGAAATTGGAGGGTAGTGGATTGTATGTAACCATTGATGTTATATGCAGGATATACGATAAAAACCAATGCAATATGAATCGAGGCTTATTTAAGGAACTAATTCTTTGGTTTAACCCACTATACTAAATATACAGTGGCTCAAAAAATTGAGAATACATCTTAATTTTATTTGATAAATCCGACTTTCAATATAAATAACACATTACGGAGAAGAGCAAATGTGTTTTTATTTTTACCTATAACAAATGGTTTAATTTAGAGTAAAAATAAAGAAAAAAAAACGTAAAACTTCTAAATTGAAAAATTTCAGAAGCATTTTAAATAAACATACTTAGATTTTTGCCTCAAAAAATTGAGAATACACGAATAAAATTCTTGTAATATCTCGCAAAGAAAGAACGTGTTAGTCTTTAGTTGCATGTCTTTTGGCTCTTATAATGGGCTCTAAACGTCATGGTACCGATTCGACTCATTTTTAGTGATGAAGATAATTTTCCCCATTCTTCTTGCAACACTTGTTTTAAATGGGATTTGTTTCTAATTTTGTGTTTTTGCACCACTGCTTCGAGTGTGGCCCACAGATATTCAATGCTTTGATGTCATGTGGTAGTGTGTGTAACTGCTGTTTACAATGAAAAAGACACCATATTTTGACGTTACGTGCATTCTGATTGGGGTTGTTGTCCAACTAAAAAATGAAATTTCCATCTAAACTCAGATGTTTAGCACTTTTTTAGATTATTGCGAAGTATATCCAAGTAAACCATATCGTTTATAATGCCTTCTATAAAAATTAAATTTCCTACCCCGGATGAAGCCATGCAACCTCAAATCATGACGGAGTCACCATCATGTTTAACCGTGGGATGTAAATTTTTTTTTGATCCAAAGCAGTACGGTGGCTGTCACTACCAAAAATGTTGAGTTATTTTTTCATTACTAAATATAGCTTTCTGCCAAAGGTTATTGGTCTTCAATAGATGAGTTTTTGCAAACTTCAAATACTTTTTCTGAATTTGCAAGCTAATGAACGGTTTCTTTCTAACAATGCAACTTTTATATCCAGTTTGTCTAATGCATTTCATACAGTTTCAACGCTAATACATTTGCCTATGATTTGAGAAGTTTCTGCAGCAAATTGGAAGAACCATATAGTCGCAGCAATCTAAAGGAAAGTATTAAAAATTTGGGTTTAGATAGAAATTCCATTTTCTAAGAGGACAACGATCAAATACAGATTGCACGTAACGTCAAAATATGGTCTCTTTTTCATTGTATACAGCAGTTACACAGGCACCACAGTACCCCAACATCAATGCCATTGAATATTCGTGGGCCATACTCGAAAGGGTGGTTCAAAAACGCAAAATTAGAAACAAAATCCATTTAAAATAAATGTTGGAAGAAAAAAGGGATAAAATATCTTCAGATACCGCCAAAAATGGGTCGAATCGGTACCATCACGTTTAGAGGCCATTATAGAGGCCAAAAGAAATGCAACTTATCAGTGACACTTTATTTCTATGCGAGATATTTCAAAAATTTCATTGATGTACTCTCAATTTTTTTAGGCAAAAATCTACATATGTTCATTTTAAATGCTTCTGAAAATTTTCAATTTAGAATTTTTTGGTTGATTTTTCTTTATATTTACTCTAAATTAAACCATATGTTATAGGTAAAAATAAAAACACATTTGCTCTTCTCTGTAATGTGTTATTTCTATTGGAAGTCGGATTTATCAAATAAAATTAAGGTGTATTCTGAATTGTTTATTATATTGTGTTATGAATCTGTACATTTTATTTCATAAGTTTTTTTTTTAGAAAATTTTAGCTAAATTTAGAGAAGAATATTTAAAGTGCACATACATTATGCAAATATAATAATCAATGTACATTTCTAAAGAATGAATTTAGGATCAAAATGCAAATGATATTATGAATAAAATTTAATTTATTGAAGATGATTTTGATTAGTTATTTATAACTATTTTTTCCTAATTATTTAATTAAATCTTAAAATTCTATTACTTATTATTAACTAGCTCATATACAATCGTCAGTTGTTTAATACGAAAAATGGTTTAATATAATGTTTGTCGTTTATTTTAGCATCGAAATTTACAATTTTGGAGAGTTCCTTAAACCGTAACTGAATATCGTCCGTCTTTTGAAGAGCTATAGTGGAAAGTTTTCAATTTGCTAAGCGAAACATATAGAAAAAAAAACATTTTCTTCTACATTAAACATATAAAACAAAAAAAAACATAACACATTTTTTAACATAGAAATGCTCATTCACATGTTTAAGATGCCTGAGGAAAAACGAAATGTAAACATCTTCCGGTAATCGTCTCCGAACATTCTACCAACCTTATTTTTGGAAACTGAATTCCGAAATTTTACTCGGTAGCTTTAACTTTTTTAAATAAAACGGCATCGGAATAAGGTTTATTTCTAAAAATAAATCGAACGTTCCCTTCAAAAATATAAACTAGGATCTGGACAGTTTTTTTTTTTAAATTGAGATTATTTTTCCTTTTAATAACTACGTGATTTCATAAAATAATAATAAGATAGAGTCCTATAATAATGGCTAGGGTCACGTTTTAAGAACATAAACATTAATAAGAACATAAACATTAAACATAATATATATATTTAAAAACATTTTTTCTCCTAAAATTAATATTGTTATCTACTAAGAAGATTAAAATATTTAATACTTTATTTTTTCAAATATATATTATATTTTTAATTTGGAAATGAATTAAAAATAAAGATATATATTTTTCCAAATAATTTTACTAAATAAATTGATATTCTAAGTAAGGATTAGGATAAAAATATTGTCATACTGCTTTCTAAATATATATAATATTTTTAATATTGAAAACACTTATCTTAAAATTTAGAGAATTTTATTCTTAAATTCCTCTGAAAATCTGCAGTTGGTCTTTTACATTACATTGCATATTTTAGGAAATTTGAAATATAATTCAGATTTCATACTAATAAAGAATATAATTTTTAATTAAAAGAAATATTTTTATAGATAAAATAAATTTAGGATAAATTTTACAATATTAAGTTTTTGACGTTTATATTTTTAAGAGATTTAGAATTAATTATGCAATATCAAATTTATCAGAGTGAAATTTAGAATAAATTTTACAGTATAAAGCAAAAGTAAGACTGTAAACAACTTTAAGAATTGATAATAGCATTTATTTTTGAATAGAAATATTTTTACCAAAATTTCTTTTTGATTTTTTTTACATGCATTTTTCTGATGTTACAGGAAATTCTTATTTCAAATTTTTTTTATCTTAAAATTTGAAAAATTCGTGTATCGCATATTTAAATTAAAATTGAAATGTCGATTGTACAAAAATGATTTAAATTTCATAAGTTGTTCAAAATTAGATATTTAACCAAACGATTTTTAAATTGCCAATATTTACGGATAATTAATAATTTCTGAAAAATAATACTATTTGCTTCGCCAATGGAAAATTGAATGCAACTAATTTAAATGATTTAATGTATTTATAATATTTTCGTTCCATAAGAATGACAATATAATAGATAATATAATGTCAGAAAAAAATGTGGAGTAAAACAAAATTATATATTTTTAATTTATGAAAATATTAAATTTTTTTACGATGTCTCCCTTAATAGTTTTATTATAATTCTGAGTATTTATAAGAAACAGTTTGCAAATAATTTATATAGTAATTTAGATTTTAACAGCGTGAAAATATCAATTAATTTATTTTTATTGATATCGATTAATTACGATTTATTATATTACTATCATGTTGAATTTAAAATATCTTGAATGATTATGGCAGTTATTATTATAAGAATTGGTGTCTGCGTTTTTTATTGCTTTGCGTTTTCGAAAGAAGAACTAGTGACTTTCTAATATCCTATATGATATAAATTTAAGAATAATAATTCATCTATATATTTTTTAATTTATATTAGAGGAACCTTAAGATAATATTAATATTTGACAGATTTATCAAAACAAAAATAGGATGTATAAAAATTTTAAAATGAGTTGTAGCAGTGAAATATTTCCATAGATAAAAACATTGAAAGATAAGTGATTCCAATATAATTTCCATATTTAAAGGCTTAAAATTTTTCACTCCGTCTACTTAAGCCTACTACTACCTACTACTTGTTGTAACCTACTTAATTTAAGAATAGATTAATTGAGCTAAAGTTTGATTACATAATTATTTTAATAGATAAGTGAATATATTACGGTATGAATGTATCTACGGAGATAAAGTATTTGCTAAATATTGTTATTAAAATGCTGCTTTTGTGGTTTTTTTACCCCTTTCCTATTATTCTCTCAAAACACTTCATCAATCTCATCTGTTCAATACCAATTATTTACAAAAAAAAAATTTAACCTATAGAAATGTAATTGGTTATTAATTAAAAACGCCATCATTCCTGGGATAAATAAAAAAAATTAAAAAAAAGTTTAAATAAATATGTTTGGGAAAATGTACTATGAAGCTAAATTAAGTTGCTGGATAGGTTTCGAAAAAATAATGCAAGCAAATGTGACTTCAGTATTTGTTTAAATAATTCTTTTAATAGGATATTTTTAAAATTAAAGAAGACAGAGATTACAGAATTTTCACAATCGAAATTTCTTTTATAGCCATGTCTAAGGTTCGAATCTTGATTTAAAAGTTTTATTTTACTTAACAGGATCTAGACCAGGAAGATAATCACTTATTATAATACACAACTCCAATTTTAATCTATCAACGAAAAATCTTTAACTCTAATTAATGGATTTTATTTCACCAACTTGTCTTTTGCAAAAAAAGTTTTCGATGCAAAAACATAGGTATACCGTGGTTGTTTTATGATAAATATGTAAATTTTTGCAGCGAAATTCTGGTTCAAATAAAATATTTATGGATAAAATTGATTCAGATAATACAATATTTTATAATAAAAATAATAAAAAGAATAAAAATGAATTCATAATAAGTACAACTTATAAAATGTCAAGAAAATTTATAAGATATTAATAATGTCCTAAAACATTTCATTTTAGAAATATAAAAGTATGCATACAATTACAAATGCATGTTTTAACGGGTGCATACAGGGAGAAACGATAAATAGCCTTATTCAAAAATTATGTTCTTTATATATTTTTTATATCCGTGTTATGTCTGATTTCTGTTATTTTGTTTGACATCACATTTTTTAAAATTTGTATTAATTAATTTCTGAATGAAACTCTTGAAATCTAATATACTAAAAGAGTATTTTATTCACTCAATATTTAATTTAAATAATCTAAAATTGCAAAACAAATTTATTACGTTTATATTAATTGTACAAAGAAAGAAGATAACTTTTATATTCCGCATTATAAATTTGATATATTTTATCTATTATAGTATTCAAATAAAACATGTTAATCATTTCATATTTTTATGGAATAATTTAAGGGTTGTAGTATAATTTTATATGAAAATATAAATATGCAGAATAATTATAGAATATATCAACAATATAATAGTATATAAAATTGTAGAATTATAAAACTGTATATATTTTTTTTATAATTTTTTAATTTTTAACAATATGAAACAGGTGATAATTATTTTTTAATATTAAGCTCCAGATTGCTATTTAAATTTGCAAATCCTCCTTTTTTCCCCTCCCTACTAGACCTTGCGCGAGTACTTCTTCAATTACGGAGATAATTGCCATCCACAGCTATAATTAATGCACATAATTCTTTTTTATTAGCGAGTTCTTCCACTTAGCTCTCCGCAATTCATTAAGAGTAACCGTTAGTTTCGAATACATGAGATATTTAACCGTAACCTTAATTAAAAATATTCAACATACTAAAAAACACAAGAGCAATAAATATAGGTGCAGAATTTCATACTACAGAACGGCCTTTCTTTTTTATAATTGTCAGAAACATTTATTTTGTTTACTGGTCTACTTCAGTTTTGTTCCAGTTTTAAATGGCGTCTTCTTTTAACGTTCGACATTATATTCTTCAAATAATTCCTTTAATGAAATTGTTAGAAACTTTTGCTTTAAATATTAAGAGGGCTTCTGTGCTGTTTTCATGGATTAATGGATATATTAAATTAGAATGGGTTCCACAAATGTTACATTGTTGCCTGTAATAAAGACATAAACATCGTTCACGTAACTCTTTGAAACAGATTTCTGTTTTAAAAACCTAGTATTAAAGTTTCTACAAGCGTGTATAAAGTACTTATTTATTTACTTTGTTTAAAAAAGATATCAAAATTTCTAAACAAATGCATGTGAACTGTTTATGAATTTATACACAACAAACATTTGGTATCAAAATGTTTTTAAAAATATATCTAAACAGTTTATTTATTAATTTGTTTATGGTTCTAAAAATTAGTTTGTTTATTAATTTGTTTATTGTTTTTGACATCAAATTACTCCTCAAATTGTCAATTATTTATTTAATTTTTTCATGTTGACTGTAACGCTTGAGAAATTTCTCACAATGCTTCATTAATAAAAATTTATTAAGGTATGATTAGGTTATATACCATGATTTTCGAAAGATGGGCAACATAGAATTAAGAGTAATTAATAAAGAAAATATTTCCTGAAGCCAAAATAAGATTAATAAACAATAACGTGTGACTTATTATCTATGGTTAAACAGTTTATTCATTGATTTTTGATTAACAGAAAAAAATCTTATAAACTGGAAAATCTGGAACTTCCGAGATACTCTGCCTTTACTAGACAAGAAATCATTAAAAATGAAATCAATGCCGTATCGAATGATGATATAAAAGTAAAAGAAACAGAAATGTCAGAAAAGGAAATTACAAAGACTGCCTGCATCTTAACCCTTTCTAAGAGCATTATAAGCATGCTTATCACCAAACTGATTAATACTCATTAAACTCATATCATACAAACTCAGAGTTTGTATGAAATTATGCAGGTTGACATACGTTCACACACATTTTTCAGTAATACAAAATCCAAGATGCTTAAATTTCTAATTTCATACATTATTTATTTACAAATTAATAAAAGTAAATTTATCTAGTTAGCTAAATGAATTAATTTCCTTGTTTCAATCTCAATCCTAAAAATATTTTAATGCATCATGGTTTAAAAAATGGACCCTTAAAGGATTAAATAACCATGTATATAATATTGTTGTGCAGAATCTCCCAGCGGAATAGCAATGCTAAGTAATGGAACGAGCTAGATGATAAGAGACGACATTTTATTCCACGAGCATTCCTGAAAACATCAGTCACAGCTGACAAAATAACACTTAAGAGCCATTGTAGCAAAGAACAACTCAAGAAAGCAGTAAATTGGTATTTACATAACAGGAATAACTTTCATTGTTTAACTAGTCGACAGCTGATTAGTTTGCTCCGTGGACGAAATTCCTAAAAGCACTTAATAAGTTTCAGAATGTTGAATTTATACAGTGTTCCAGAATGGCATAACGCCACATCTGATTTCCAGAAAAAAATGCATATATCGACTTGTAACAATGATAAAGCCATAATTCTAGTATTTTCCGGAACCTTACTTTTTTAGATAAATTTGCCTAATTTGTTGCATAGTTTGATGGTTATTAGCTTGATCTCCGTTATGAATATTTCTATTCAAATGTAAGAAAAACATGGTGGGGAAACGGTATTGCAGAACCATGTGACAATATTTTACATGAAAACTTGCAAATAGAAAATATCTTCGCAGTCATAGTTTTGACAGAATAATATTTTAAACAAGTAAAATTATTTTTGTGTGACTAATATTGTCTAAAACATGAATGTTTGAATATTACTTGCATAATTATTATCAATAGCTTGAAGCTGAAAATGTGCCAAAAGGCTGGCCTTAACATCGGAGGCTATTGATTATATGCTTATTTCTAATAATTTAAGAGCTGAGCTTACTCTATATTTATTTCTTTGGGCTTCCTGTTTTAAAATGATATGTATAACATGGCATTCTCTTAAGCTCTTGAGTTCACCTGAAGATTCTAAAAAATTAAAGGAAAAAGGAAAAAAAAATGTCCATAGAATATTTTAACACCATCTTTATCATCAAAACTGACTGGTATAAAATTTCCCTAATAACACACTTACTGGAAGTACATAAAATTCACATTAGCTATTAAATCACAAAAGTGAAATTTCGTCTCCTACTCGGCTTGAAATGAGTTTTTTCCCCTGTAATCTTGAAAGTACGTAACTTGGAGGCAGTTGGGTTTGAAATAATCGAAAGGTGGATAATTTCTATTTTCCTTAAGATTCGTTGAAATAAGTGGAGAAAATTCATTGAGAAACAGAATTTTCATGCCATCTGACCCCAGGACCATTTTTTTTTCATCCTGAGAGTTGCATTTGTACTTTACGTGTAATTTTAATATTTAATGTTTCAATGAATATATCTGAATTTTTGTCTGTAATGCAGAAATTTTGTGAAATGATGTACTTCATTAATTTCCTTTATAGCTTTGTTAGGAACACTGCTATTAATGTCTGCAAGTAATGAACTACAATCTGGAAATAAATTTTTAAAGGGTTCTTAGAGCTGAAGCGGCATATAAAAATATTTTGGTAGAGACGATATCTCATTATTTCCAACACCTAATAGTTATTTGTAAAAAAGCTAAAAAAATTATGTTTAATTTATATTAATGCCAGCCTGTAATGTTGCACAGTAAGTTATATCGTAGGGAAGTTTTCGGGCAGCTCTATTCGATTCTGATCGGAAGATTGACCAATGACCCTTATGCACGTCGACAAAATAAGAGAGAATTTGGCGACAAAAGGGATAATCCGGAATCTTTAGAAGATTTGGCGAATAGGACCAATATGAGACGAATTATGTTGTTAGCTCGTGGACATTCTGTGTCCTACTCCAGAAGCTATAAAGGCAGTCCAAAATGAAGCAAGTCATATAGTTAGCTAGAGTTGAATCAATTCAGCGAGGCGAAAACGTTGAATGGAGCTCAATCAATTAGTCGTTTGAAAATTGATCCATGGGCCCAGTTTTGGAGACGAGTAGTGAAACAGCATGGAGTTCGTGTGTGGAGTAACCAGTCATTTAGTAGTGAGTCGGCAGATGGATAGAGCTAAATTGGTGGGGCAGTGTAAAATAACAGACGTTTGGAGATACCTTAGTATACAACTAGGTAGATTCTCTCTTCCTGATGAGTTCTATCAGGACGCTTGCTTTGGGTGCTTCTATTTGTTGTAAGTAGTGCTGTGTATTATTTATGTAAATCACGGCTGTGACTCTGTGCTTTCGTTATGATAAACGGCATTATTTTAACAAATAATTCGGGCCTGTTCAATGGTGTTGCTATACAGCCACTACAAACGAACTCGTCAGTTTTTAGAAAATTTTCCTAACAGTATATTTAGTTCTCCATTTAAAGTTCAGTATATATCCATTGGAAAGGTACATAATTTAAAATTCTCTTTCCAACAAACATACGTTACTGATAGTGGATATTTTTATATCAAGTTCTTTGTTGGGAAAAGATGATATTAATATACATAAAATGTAATTAAGTTCTTTCAAATAAATAATTTTCTTTGATGGATTTATAACGAAGAAATAGCAATCATTTATATGATTACTTTATTCCCACCCAAATTAGATTACTGACTAATGATTACTACTCTTTTTTTTCTTTCTGACAGGCGCAAGAAAAATTCACATGAGCAAGAATAAAAGAAAACATCCAAGAGTATTCTGCCTCCGAAATGGTGAAGATATCCACTTCTAACGAAAGTAATTTATAATATACTTTTAAAATACTTTACAAACTTCTAGGAGGGTTAATGTATATATAAATGTTCTGTACAAACTTCTAGGAGGTGTAAGGTATATATAAATGATTAAAAAACGCATTGCGATGCTGTCAGAAATGCTTCCAGGACATGGTAAATGCCCCTGTTCCGAAATACTGCATGTCTGCAAGATGCCTGAATATTTCGAAACGGAAACGTCCTTCCAGCATTCTACAGAAAGATTTAATGATCATAAACAATGATATCATAGGTGTCCATATTGATTAGAGAAAATTGTTAAATTTACAACTGATCCTTAACCAATAACATCAGAGTTGGCATTAGTAGATCCACAGTGGATAGTACATTTCGAAATTGTGAAAAACACTTTCACAGTTGACTTTAAAGGCGCATAAGTGTTGATTGCAATTAAAATCTTTTATGTAGATATTCTTTTGATATATATTTTCCGGTAAAATCCTCTTGGCGACTTATTTGAAATCTCGCCAAGTTGATTATTAATTGAATATTTGTTATTATTTTTCAATTAAAAAAATGATACTTGAAGGCCATAAATAATAAATAAAATAAAATAAATATAATAAATAATAATAAAAATAAATAAAATAAAATAAATATAATAATAAAAATATAAATAATAAAATCCGTTTAGGTTGCCACATTGGCGATATTATCGGCACTCGTTTGGCGAGAATTCGAAAAGACACCAAGAGGTGGGCTGTGCTAGGATCCACCCATAATTCCCAATATCCACCGACGTACTGAATTGAAGTGAAATATATATAAGATGAAAAAAAAAAAGAATAATTATTCAACATTAAAGTTCCGGATGCTTGGAATTTTTTTTTATTATTTACTCAATATCAGAGAATATTATATAAGGAAATCTTCCCCAATTCAATAAAAGAATAAAAAACTACGTGTTTCAATAAGAAGGCAAAATATCATGTTAAAAACCAGATAACGGGATACTGTTTAAAAATGTACAATTTTTTAAAGTTCAGATTTACTTATTTCAGAAATACGTTCGTTGTAATCGTCATAATTTTATAAAAAAGTTTTATCATAAACATATTTTAAACAGTAACTTATTCGATATAGAAATAGATGGAATTTTCTTGTCCAAAACTTCTTGCATACTATTAAATAAATGTGTTATCCCTCCCCCCTCCACTTACAAACATTTTTGGAAATCGTGTAAGGCCACTAATATTTTCTATGGAAGTGACTAGCAATAACGGAATATTGATCTTTGGCTAGAATTTATCATTTTTACTAGTTACATCGTCAAATTCTTGGCGATTTTTAACTGGCAATTAGCAATAGGTATAATTTTATTGTAATAATATTTATGGCTTATCTTTATAATCAATCGGAGATGAAAAACTTTTTAGCGCGCCCATTTAAGGTGTATCCTACAGCTCTTTATTATGTTGTAATTGGATGTTTATAGACACAGATAGAAAATTAGAGAAATGCCTAACGCAATAAACATGACAGTATAAGGCTTCTAAAATAGTATGAAGTCCATGAAAATTTGAGATTTAGATGTATTTTGCTGAAGAGGCCATTGCGATATATAAAAACAAAATAATTAATTAAAATGATTTAATTCTTAATCCGGTGAACAGACTGTTCAACAAAGGCGGCTATATGGGTGACTCATACAAACTAGATATATTCAAATATCATCAATGCCTTTAAATGCAATGTGGCACATTCGGACAAAAAGTCATTTTTGCAATTGATATAAGCAAGAAGGTGTCTAATAATCAAAGGGAGTCAATCAAGGATTTGGTGGTATGAATGAGATAACAGAGATGGATAACGGACAAAATATTTAACGTAATTAAATGGAATCAACTCATCACAGATGAGTTTCATGACTTATAATTATAAAGTCGTATACATTGTAACAAATGCGATAACGTCACGTAGGATGCAATATAAATTAGAAACTTTGGATAACTCAAATAAGTATCCAAAGGACATGTTGTGTGGTGCGATACACATTTTGATCAGTGCTATTTATTGATCTTGGAAGGCATTTATCTGTTATGGATTATCCCTGTTTTAAGAAAGACTTGTCCAACCATTTTAAGCATTTTATATGATTTTGCATTGCTTTAGATATTACCCAATTTGTATATAAAACCCCGTCTATAAATATTACCATCTTAAATGATTATTTTAATAGTAAATAGGAACGCATCATTGAATTTTCTTAATATTATACAAATATTTTAAAATTTTGAATGGCGTAAGAAGAAAAATGACAAACTAAATATGCTCCACAGTATTTCCTATCAAAAATACTTTTTGTGTCAATAGATCTAGATTAAAATATCATCAGAATTTATGATTATAAAGCTTAAAAATCTAAATAAAAGAGATTCCACAAATTCGGCCTAGTACATTTTAAACTAAGTTTTCCCCCCCTCGTCAATCCCAGCTCTTTTCGGATGCCAAGAAAAAGCAAAGAACTAAATGGGGAAAACCCTATAAAAGATTTCTTAAGTAAGCCGTAAGTATTTAGTCATTAGTATAATAATTCTGCGGTCCCTACTCATAAAGACCATCATAAGTCAGCTCGAAGCTAAATATTATGATCATGAAAAGTAGCAACTTTTTTTCCACAGGAAAAAAGTTAATTTGCCTTGAAACTTAATACAGCGCTGCTTACGTTTAAGAATATTTTTCTTAATACCAAAACAGTCAAAAACTTTGCCATAAGACAAAAATGGTGGATTCCATTATTATTGAATAAGAAAAAAATTAAGAAAATTCAACGCGTGGTGACGTTTTCGCATAACCTGAGAATAATTATAATTTGTATTTAATTCAAGGCATTTTCGGTTATTTTTTATTTTATTTTTCTCGGATTTATATGGGAAGAAAGCCAATTAAAAAACCCAAACTGGTTCTAATTGAAATTGTAATGAAAAATATTTTTGGAAGCTATATATATATTTTTTATTTTTCAAAACAAATCTTTTGCACCAAACCCTTAAAATCTGAATCCACGTTCCTTGACAAAAGTCTTATCGCCCGAAACAACCCGGATCGCCACAATTGGTTAAAACTTATATAATCTGCATTTTCATTTTTTTATATTTTTGAAAGTTTTCTCAAATACAGGACTTCTCCAAAAATTTCTACATGTTCAGATTGAGATAAGGCAATAATTGGAAGGCATGCAGACAAAATAATTTTACCCTTTTTCAATAAACCATCTATTTTTTTCTTGTTTAAAAGAGCCATGCACTTTCATTATATTAATGCGCATTTATAATTGTGATTATACTTAAATTCAGTACTTATAATTTTTACTTTCACGTATACTTAGTATAGAGAAAGTTGATAATCGTCAAAAAATTCGAATTCGAGATTTTGACGAATCTCCACGTTTTAGATCTATCTGAATCCGAAATACACATTTTTGGAAAGTATTTTTCTGCCTGTTTGTCTGTGACAAAGATAACTCAAACACGCTTTGAGCTAGACAGATGAAATTTGGTATAGGTCTTTACATCACATTTGCAGGTTTCTAACAAATTTTGATTAAAATCTGTTCAGAGTAAATCCGCCATGTTCGAATATAAGTAAACGCGATAGTTACAAAACGAAAAGAGCTAGATAGATAAAATCCGGTACACAGATTTAACATCTATAGTCTTGACATCTGACATAATTTTGAGCTAAATCAACTGCAGATTGTCTGTTGGTCTGTACTTTCAGAAACATGTAAACGCGATAATGTTCTGCAATGACTTAACCCTCCAGCTGCGTATCCCGTGAGCTGCGTATTCCGCGGGTTGGCAATCAGTCCATTTTCTGCTGCATTTTCTCAGTTTAGAGTGTTTATTTTTTCGATTATAAATTTTTATTATATTATATTATTATCATGTAACATATAGTATCAATTCAATTTCTTTGAAAAATATTTAAACTTATTTGCAAACATCGCGTCTAAATAGTGAGTTTAAAGAATTACGCGGTCAGAGGGTTAACTGAATCAAATTTGTGTTTTTGCAACTGCAAGTGTTGTTTTGTGTGATATTTTTCTTTCAATCGATTCAGAAAAACGTGCCTAAAATACAAACTCGTGTTTTTTTTTTTTTTTTTGGGTACGTTAACCGTTTGCCAGTGATTCATCGCCAAAATACTCTCCAAAGATGACACGAGAGGTTCAATAAATACTAAATTCACGCCAAAAGTTAATATTTTGAAACTATTGTACGCCGAAACCATGCAAGGCGTTCTCTGGTGTAACAAGTTTATTGAAAGTATATGTGAAATTTTTTGGGGAGAGTACTTCTGTTGTTTCTTTAAATTTATTTTTGAAAAAGCATTTCTTTTCCCAAACCCTTTAGATTTGAAACAGCGTTCCTCGACAAACATCTGATCTCTCAAAACTGCCCGAATCGCCTTCATATTGCAAAACTTAATATTATTTGTATTTTCTTTTTGTCAAATTTTTGAAAATATTCTCAAACACAGGTTGCAATCA
>JAPMOR010026269.1:30518-42950 GCA_026543865.1 Argiope aurantia
ACAGCATACAGACAAAAAAAATTTTACAAACTTTCAATAAAACTATCAGCTTTTTGTCAAATTTTTGAAAATATTCTCAAACATAGGTTGCAATCATAGTTTTGCATATATACTGAGATAGCATACAGACAAAAAAATTTTACAAACTTTCAATAAAACTATCTGCTTTTTCTTATTTAAAATGTACTCTTTCATTTTACTGATACGTATTTTAAAAGGTGATTATATTTAAATTAAGCGTTTATTTTTTGAATTAAAGTATTGTTTGCTAAAATGTGTAGACATTACTCATGTAAAAGTTTTAATTTCATTTTAAGTTAAAATTAATCATAAATCATAAATAAACGATATTATTTAATTTTATCTCATCTTCTCTCATTTAACATTTAACTGACGTGTCATGTAAATTTACATTTGTGTGTCTTTTTTTTTATCGACAGATTCGACTCCTCCATTAATTTTTAAATCATCAATAATTTAATTCATTATTTTAGATGATATTACAATAAATTAGAAATAGAAAATAATATTTTATAATTTCTTTTTTAAAACAGACACTAACTATATGTTTTAATTTATGTAGTACGAAAATGTATCTCGAACTTCCTTGTAATGATGTAGTTTGTCTGTTTACATTTTGAAGTAATGCAAAAAGTACTTTCGTAAATCTTGTTTTCCTTAATATAATTTGAAATTTCAGTACGTAATAATATTTACTAATAATAAAATCGAATGTGTTTGCTGGCGTTCTACAAGACAGACTGTTAGACATACAGTTAACAAATCTGATACATATATATTTTGGAATGCAGAAACGTGCAAACTGAAGGATTTTCTTAAAAATTAATTAATTAGAATCTTAATTAATTAAAAATTAAGTGAATTTTTTGACATGTTTCTTCGATAATTTTCAAAATTATTAATACACAAAAATTTAAAAACCTTTCCAAATCTTTTAAAAGTGCTTTTTGAATAATACCAATTTTATAGTAGTGCAATTTTTTTTTCTGAAGTTTGGTAAATTTGAAAAAAAAATGATTCCAACAATTATATTCCCAAATTAATAATATATCTAAAAATAAATTACATTACCCTGAAATTCAAACAAATTTCATAGTTTCAGCGAGTTGCCCCCCCCCTATTGTTTTCAGTTAAAAAAAGTTTCTGTTTAAATCTTTGTAGTTAAAAAGGCGATTAAGTAATGGGGATACAATACCGCAAAATTTATATAATAGATGAAATGCCCGTTTGTATTTTTAATAATACTATGATGTCATGGGACTAATTTACATTGGAAAGGTCCATTTACATAATGAACAGAGTATACGAAAGATAATTAAAACAAGACGGCTTTAATGTCTGACCATTTGAGGAAATCAAGAACAGAATTTTATATATAAACATTATTTAAAATTAAATATAATCTATTCTCTGGTGAACCAGTTAGTCTCCGAATGCGGTTGGTGTATTAATATGCACAAAATAAATCAATTGCTTAAAAAAATACTTCAAATAACGGTAGAAAAATATTGCCAAAATTATATACAATTATTGTCTATAAAAAAAACCTAAATATCATCAAGAAATTAGAAATAGTGAAGATGATAAATTGTGTTAAAATTTAAATGTTTAAATTGTTATTTCTCAATCATAATATGCTCTAATCGTTTGGCTTATGTCATAAGTGCTCTGAACTAATATATACTGATTTTGCTTCAATAAGGAAATATTACATTCTCCAAGAAAAAATATTATTAATTGACAAATATATTAAATACAACTTTTAATAAAGATAATAAAAATAAATAAATCGCATAAAATAAAATATCAAAATAACCATCGTATGCATGCACAACTTAAGTTGAAATATTTTACCAAAAGATTTGACTTCAGAATTTCATAAAAAAAACATATAATTATAAAAAATTGCTGAAATTCATAAATGTTGACTTCTGATAACTGTTTATTAATTTTCTAAAGAAAATTATTTGTAGGAGATGAAAATGGTCTTTAATATTTATCCAATGAATTTTTATATCCATTTTCCTAATTTCTAATTCAGTTTGGTATAATGAAAACAGTTTTGATAATGAAAACAAAAGTAAGTTGATGTTCAGTCAATCCAAAACTTTATTATATCGAATCTATTTGCTAGAAAGTAATTTGCTTCTGCAAACAGTAAAATAGATTAAAAATTTTTATTATAAACGTTGCATGAAAAATACTTGAATTTTCTTTCCAGAACAAATACTCTCTTTTTATCCAGTGCATTAATTCTGAGAAGAAATGTTAAAAATTTTATCTTTAAAAATAAAGTTTCATTATATTCTTATATTAGAATCGCTTCTTCATATTTTAATGTATATTGTATGAAATGAAATTGAATGTAGCGAGCAAATATGTTTTTAATTTCGAAACGTTAATCTAGATTGGAAATTCTATCATTTTTTTTTTAATAAAATAGATATCTGTTTCTAGGAACTCATTTATTCTTCGAAAATTATTAATGGCATTTTAGAATTTCATTTTTTTTTCATTTTAATTTCTGAGCTAATATAAAGCTGATTGAATTTACATGTTATATATAAAATCACTAAAGAATTCATTATTTTCATCCAATATTAGAAAACGCTTCACTTATTAATTTCAATCATTTATCTACATTATCATTTACTTGATGAATTCTTATTCGCTAACACAGGAAGTGGACATAATTAAGAATCGGGTTAAATACAAAGCCAAGCATTACGAAACCCTGCCAAATGTTATTAAATCTCGCCAAAAGCAGGCCACCTTGGATTCGTACTAGAAATACTATCAAACAAATTTCAGGGCTGCAATGAAGAATTGACAGGATAATATTTAGTGAGAAATAGTTCAAAAATAATGAAATTTCCTCAACAGATTATTAATTTTAAGTTTAACTCAAACTTTGATATCAAAGTTGATCTCAATTTTTTTTCTTTCAGGTCAAAAAAGGAACTTATTTGTGAGTGCATGCTGCGTGCGTGCGTAGGTGTGTGTGTGGGTCTGTTTGTATGAGTATTTTATTATTATTTACCACGTGTTGAAACAAAACGATTTCAAAACAAGGCGTATAAAAACTCAATTCAAAAGCATAGGGAAAATTGTAGCATTAGTTGAAATAAATAATGAAAAAAGAAAACATTAAAACAAGAGATATTTAACAGAAAGGTGTATCACTATTTCGATTTGTTCCGTAGCTATAGTCTGTGTATTTTCTGTAGGCGGTTCAAGGTCACATTTTCTACCGCGCTACTGATACCAGACAACCAATAACGAGGTTGAAAATATGACCTTGAACCGCCTACAGAAAATACACAGGCTATAACTAGGTATCTTACTATGTTGCAGCAAAAATAAGAATAGACAAAAAATAAGAATTTTATTTTATGACCTAAAATCAGCTGAAATATTTCAGATTCTAAAAGAGTCGTAAGTTTTATTTAAATTATATATATGTTACAGCTAAAGTGCGGAAATCCGTTAATCTGCAGACTGAACGGCTAATCTACTATTACCTAGCTAATTTCAAACTACTTAGATAATCTGCGAATTACCTAGATAATATATCTGCACATTACCTACTAGGAACCCGTTGAAGTGGAAATGTTGTCTTTGCTGGAACAACAGCAAAGTTTCTGTTGGCTTAAATTAAATGTTATTTATTTATTTTTTGGGATAAATAAGGAATCAATTTAATTCGAAATAAATAGAAGAAAATAAATTAGTTGACAGAATCAATCATCTGTCAACTGAAAAAATATAATATGAAGAATCAATCAATTTAGGAAATGAATTTGCGAAACGCATGCTAAAATTTTGCTTAATTATTGCTGCAATCTAAAGACTGGTGACACTTTGCATTGTATAGTAGTTGGATTTTACGACAAGCACAACTGTTTGTGGAACCTTTAGATTTGTAGTCACAATTTTTTTTGACATCCTGTCAGGTACCAAGTTATTGTCTTATTGCTGTTTGACGTAACAATATATTTTTATAGCAGGGAAATCTTTCTTTGCAAACACTGGATTCAGATCTCGCATACAATAGCTTCAAAATATTCATTTTAGTACCAAGTTTATAAAACCCATTCTCCGTTTTACCAGAGAACCACAGTTAAAATCGGAAGAACACCAGGTTTTCCTAAGTCTACGTCGAGCACTTTAACTCTCACAGCGACACCTTCATCGACATTTTGATGCTTTGCACACCTTTGCTAGTATATTCTTTTCGTACTAAAAGTGGCGGGAGAGGGGGAAGGGAGTAAGGAAAGAAACTGAGAGAAATACACTTTTGAGCTTTAGCGATACGGAAACCACTAATGTGCACATTATCAAGTTAAAGTGCGAAAAAACTCTTAACTTTAACAGCACTTTAACCGAGCAAATCAAATAATCTGCAGATTAACGGCTTCCGATCTTTAATAGTAACATATATAATGTTCCGATATACAACAGTATACAACAGTAAACATTGAAACTGAAGTTAGTGATATTTTTAATTGTTAAATTTAAGTGAAAATTTCTATTTAATTTTACTGCAGAACTGTATCCCCATGAAGGGGGGGGGGCGGTAAGGTCTCGGCTCGGAACCGGAGGGTTTCAGGTTCGAGACACAATTCCACCGAAGAACCGTCGTGTAAGGGGTCAGTTGCACGTTAAATCCGTCCTGATCAAACGTCCTCCCGCTGGTGTGGTGTGGTGTGGAGAGGGGAGTGCCAGCTCAGGTGTCGTCCTCGGTTCTGACCGTGGTTCAAAATTACGAGGTCCGTCCCATAATAGCCCAAGTGTTGCTTCAAACGGGACGTTAATATAACTAAACCAAAACAAACCAGGCCATGAAAGGGGGGGGGGGCACCTCGAAATAAGGATGAGATGCTTCCGGCATGGTGGTTGGATTTTGCCACCCTGGAGGGTACATGAAAAGGTGGGGATCTGGTTCCTCCCATTGTTGACGGGACGTACTTCCTTAGGGAAGGGTTGGGCCGTGGCTTTTGTCTCAATCGCAGTTCTTGCCTAGTGGTGCTGTTGCGACGGTCCGGTCATTCAGTATTATTAATCAGTGTGCCTTTGTGTGTGTCGGAGAGTCAGTGATATGACTTACTGTAAAATTGTATAAAAATAATACAATCGAAATGTTCATATAGATTCGTCAACCTATTTAGCCAACGTTTGTTTTATTAGGATTCACTTACTTTTAATAACTTTATACCTGCTCTTTTGATTGTGTGCAGATACCGACTTCACAAAGTCAAATCCGAAAACCTCATATTACTATTGAAATTATAAATGTCTGATCCATCTGTCTTCTAATGTTCGTCTTACTGTAACTTCTCTGTGCATTCCAAATGTAAATTGCATAATTATTCAACATAAAAATTCTTCCCTGACTTTCATTAAAGGAAGAAATTGCGTGATTAAATATCTGATTATATGACGGAAACGGTTTGAATTTCAGGTGGACTGTATTGATCCATTTTTGAAAGGTTGTCAATTTTTTTTAAAAATGTTGACAAGCATTTCAGCAAAAATCAGAACGACCATTTAATTGAATTTGTTAAAAAAAGATTTTTTTTTTGAAATTTCAAAGCTGCGTAAATAATTTTTGAGCAGTAACATTTTTTTTTTCAGATTAATCACTGATTTTTTTTATTTTTTATTTCTAACTTTCATCGCTTAGAAAATCTTTGTTAAGATAATTAATTCATCTATTAATGAAAGTATTTCTAGAAAATATTTAATAAAATGATTAAATAGTACAGCAACAAGTGAAAATCCAACATTCATAACTCAATATACTTGACAAGAAAATATATAATTTTATTCCTGCATCATTCATACCACTCATTTTTTTTTGCAATTTATTTTGTTTCTGCTATTGTTTACCACTTTATTTTATAAAGAAATACTGTACATAAATCAATTAATGTGGTCGCATAGGTAAGAATCTTCGTAGTTTTCTTTTTTATAAATCGATGTTCTTATAAAAGAAATTAAGAGCGATCTAAAAAGGAATAAAAGTTAGTCATTTCAATCCTATTTTTGCAAACCCAAGCAATCGCTACGATTTTAAGACGTGTATTTGAAATTATTTTAAGTCGCAGTAAATCATATTTGGTTCTCCAGATGTAAATTGATAGCAATTAAACTATTGATGCTATTAATTTCACCATTTTCAGCTACTATAAAATGTAACACAGATTTTTTCCTAGAAACTGAGCTTTATGAAACTAGTACACAAAGCGTGAGCAAAACTGAAATGTACGCAACAAGAATTTCTCCAACGATGCCAAAATCTTGCTAAACGTTAAATATTCACCAAGGATTTTAAAGATGCATAAATAAACCGCATTTTGTACTTAGGTGGATGGTTACACTATTTAGCCAGATATCGACTTAGAGCAATTTTAATTTAACGAAGACACCGCCTACCTTAAGGTATTGAATAATATTTAATTTTGAAACACTCCAACAAATAAAATATTTGCTATGGTATTTTAAGAAAATACTTGTATTTGAAAAATTCGCATTAGAGGTATCCTCATTGCATTACTACGGCGATTTATGGGGCATATTTTTTATTGAATTTCTATTGGTAGCAAAATCGCAGATTTAATCTTCATATATCTCGTTAATTTCAGATCATTATCCGAGATTACGAATTACTAAAATTCAATCACGTTTATAAATTATTCATTTTTATAAATTTGTACTTTTATAGTGCTTAGTGATATGTATAAATGTAATCATAAAAAATGGCTTTTTCTCCGCTTTAAAGCATCCGATAATCCAACTACTTTTAATCATCCAATTTTGACTTTTTTTTTTAATTATACCTCTCATTATAAAGATCAACTGAGGATGTTTTATCTGATATGTTTATTAAATAGCGACCGTAATCCATTCCGTATACTCTAAAGAAGTAGTATACTTGTATGTTGGCCTCTTATCTAAAATTTGGTAAATGGAGTTGAACAGAATTTTAAATAAGTAAGAAACGATTATGGTATTCATCTCAGAAGAATAAATAGAATGTTGCCTGATTTGAATGATTCTATCTTCTAAACAATATTGTTAAGAATCAATGATATAGTTCCAATGCACAGTTAGTTTTATAATGTGGAAGCGAGTTTCAAAGATAACAGAAACTTATGTTGATTAGATACCGGGTCAGTGACGCTTTACCTTCACAACAAATTTGGTCCCATATTTAGCAACTTTGATGATTAAAATGGAAGCTCCCTAGTAGGACCTAATTTTCACAATATGCCTATTAAAAACCATTTTTTTATGTTTTGAAGTTTTGATGCCCTCTGACGGGAGTTATAAAAATGGAGGCGCACAGATTATAAGTAGTCGATGAGAGGATACAGAATGGATGCCGAGTCAATGATTGGAATCTATCACCTATCTCTTCGTAGGCACCATACTCTTTCTCTATAGATTCTATGCATCTGACAACACAGTTTTCGAATCCTTCGAATTGCCTATCGACGTGTGCATGCATTTCTTCCTGTCCAGTAACGTAACAGTATGTGTTTTAAAGCTAACACAAAGAAGTTAAAAATTATTATTTTAGAATTTTGAATAAAAGTAAGACTTTATCTATAATAAACGAGTCTTTGGAAATGAAAATATCGTTCTCTATAATGCCTGCCTGATTTAATTTTATGTTATATCATATATTTTTTTTTGCAGTGAGCTGATTCGTTCCTTTAATATCGATTTTCAAGAAAAGGATATTTTTTTTTTCTTTAAGTGTAAAATGATATTTTTATTTAAATCAATAATTTGAAGCATGGCAATGTAAGAAAAAAAATGTTCTAGGATATAATAGAGGGGGAACTGCTAATCAAGTTTCATCAAAGTAATCAAAAGATAATTCCTTTATTTTCTTCTTATTCTATATAATATGAAAGATTTGTAATTTTTGAAGTAAGAAAATAATTAAGAGAATTTCAAAAAGATTCATACTTTTTTTCTCCTTTCTTTGTTTTGATGGAGCAAAAAAGTTATTATTAAATGATAATCAATAAAATACATAATAGATACTACGAAAAAAAATCGATAGCTATAGTAGTTAAATAAACGGATTTAAAATAAAAATTTCGTACATTATGGACTTCCTGTCTTCTGAATACATCGTGATGGCTTCAAAAGTAAGGTTTTGTGAGAAAAAGGAAATGATAAAAACACTTTTTGAAGTATTTTCCGAAATTTTTACAGTTTTGATCTGAATTGAGGTATTGAATCAGCATATTCTTGTTCAAAAATCTTGTTTTTTCTATTTTATTAAAAAAAAGTTTCGATATTCTGACAAGCCATGCATTCAGTAAATATGACTTTTTTTTTTTTTTTTTTTTTTTTTTTTTAAGTTCGTGACTTCTTTCTTTTACATTTTAATACTGAGCCCAAAGAAAAAAAAAGTGAAAAAGGAAGTTTATTCTAATTTAAAAAAAACTAATGAAAATAATAAATTATCTAATAAAAATACTAAAAACTAATGAAAAAATACTGAAACCTTGATAAATACTTTGATAAAATAATGAATGATAATTTGATAAAATAATTATTTTATGATTTATTTAGCACTAAGATGCATTTATTTTTAATCATTATATGCTTATTTAAAATATTGAATTATTTGTTATATATTTAATTATTTATTAAGATATTTTTCAAAAATTTAAGAAATTATATAACGACAAAATAATTCATGATCCAATACATTAAAACGTTATGAATGGTTAAGTCAAAAGTAATTAAATGAATCATAATGTTTATGATTTATTCAAGTTTTGGTTATGTTTGGTTAGTTTTATTAATGTATTAGATTGACATTTTGAGAATAATTATTTTCTAAATATTTCTCTAATAATTTCTAAATTTTATAAAGTTTAGTAGACTTGTTTTCATGTTTATAAATATATCGATGCATCTGCAAATCATTACCTACGAACGTAAGCAAAATATCTTAAGGTACACAAGATATAACGTATACCGTTTTATCCAGCTGTTTACCAATAATTTTTAAAATGTTTTCAGCTATTCCATTTTTAGACTAAATTTCTCGGTGGAATAAATTCGATAATGGTTTGGTTTAGTTATATTAACGTCCTGTTTGAAGCAAAATTAGGGCTATTTTGGGACGGACCTCGTAATTTTGAAATGCAGTCATATGATAAGGACGACGCCTGAGCTGGCAGCTCCCTTTCCACACCACACCAACGGGAGGGCATTTGGTCAGGATAGATTTAACGTGCAACAGATCCCCTTACACGACGGTACTTCGGTGGAATCGGGTCTCGAACCAGAAACCCTCCGGTTCCGAAGCCGAGACCTTACCACCATGCCACCGCGGCCCGTAAGTTCGATAAATTAATATGGTTAATATACACGTTTACAGTTTTACATCTAATTTGAAGAAAATAATGTATTCTTGTTCCACACACTGACTCATATATTGTACTAGACTCTTCAAAAGCACTTATATTGCGTTGGTATACGTTAAGGTCGAAAGAAGAATACCCCCATTGTTTCAATGCTGGATTTCACAACGACTGAAATTATTTACATGTTCTACAACAGATGAAATTTCACCTTTATTAACTAACACCACTCATGTTTCAGAATCATGACCACTCATGTTTAGAATCATTTTCAAATGAAACATGCATTCATTCCTATAACAGTTTAGGGATTGCATGTTGAATTAAGATAATTTTAGAATTCCATTAGCGGGACGGGTTTCACCAAAATTCTCTCTCATACTCCCTAATAAACTTGTCATGCCAGAGAATGCCTAACTTGGCATTGGCATACTATAGTTACGAAATATAACCTTTGGCATGAATTTAGCACTTTTACTGAATCTATCGTGTCATCCTTGGCGACATATTTGGCGATTAATCCCTAGCATGTGTTAATAGTATCCAAAAATCGAATCCATGTTTTAGACATGCTTTTCTCAACCGATTGAAATGAAAATTTGACACAAAGTTGCTCTTGTAGAGACAAAATTACATGCTAAATTTGATGTATTTAAATTAACACATTTTTAAGATACCATGTTTACATATTTCTGAAAGTACTGACCCACAGACAGTCAACCCGTACTTGGATTGGCTCGGAATATGATAAGTGTCTACATTCTGGATGTTAAATCTGTGCAGCGAATTTTATCTTTCTAGCTCTCTTCGATTTGTAATTATCAAGTTAACTTATATTCTAACAACCGGACAGACTGATTTCCTCTGTACAGATTTTACTAAAAATCTATGAGTTTGGTGCCAACACCGTATATCAAATTCCAACTATCTAGTTTAAAGCGTTTTTGAGTTATCTTTATCACAGATAGAAAGATAGAAATTTTCTAAAAATGTGTTTTTCGAACGCAAGGAAGTCTAAAATGTAGAGCTAGAGTACTGTGTATTACTGTATTTTCTATGTCCTACTTATACAAGAAAATAAAAATCATTCATCCATGCATTCATAAAATACATATCCATAAAAATAGTCATAAGAATATGTATGCTTTTTTCTACAATATAGCTAGAACAATTTAATATCACAAGCAGCGAACTACAATTAACAATCCTTGGCATTGATTTTTTTCTCCTTACATTACACCAGCTTAGAACAAATGTTTCTTCAAGACTATTAATTTTCTCGATCTCCAAATGTAATTTATCGAATGATTTAGAACTATTTAAAGCTCCACTAATTTGCACATCTTCTTGCAATTCATTAAGAGTAATTATTAGATTGGTAGCGCTTAACTATTAAACTGTAATCGAAATTAAAAATAATCAACCTACCTTTTATAAAAGCAAAAGAGAAATTAACTAATGCAGTGCATCTTATACAAAGAAGACACTTCTTTAAGAGAATAAACAATTGAATTTGCTGCTCTGTATCCATTTTGTTTCAGTTTTAGATAACAAATGTTTGGAACATTAAAATCTTTGAGCGTAGTATTTTATTTTCGATCAAATAGTAATATTCAAAAACATTAATTGACTAATATTCATTTGTTTCTTGTATTTTCATATCAATGATTTTTTTTGTTTTGGTTTTTTCAGTATGCTTAAGATAAAAACGGTTTTATAATCTCCCAAATATACAATATGTGGTTTTTAGTGTCTGATATTTTCAACAATGTTAGCATGCTTCTTGAGGTGTGTACATACCATTTGTAAATACAAAAAGTCTGCTCCCAAAATAAAATAATATGAATTTATTTCATTTTTATTAAACGTATTATTCGAAACTAATTAATTAATTATTTAAAGGCTTTTGATAAAATTCATTTTTAAACTTCTCAAAATTTATTCTAATATTATCAGTTTCTGAAATTCGGAAGATTTAAGAATATCTATTTATATAACGATTACGTAGGCTCAAAATTCAGATCGAATTAATTAAACGACATTTAGCAAAAGCTTCTACTTACGGATATTTACATTTTGTAGAGACTTTGATTTCAAAACTATTTTTTTGTGAGTTGGATAGTACAAAAATTAGTTTAAATAGAAAAGTTTCGATTATGAATTGAAATAGTCGGAAAATAGTTTTTAACTCTGTAAAACTATAAAATCATTCAAAAGAAATCCAGTCGGAATCAGTGAAATAAAGGTGCAATGCTAAATTTTTAAAGCACAAAAGCATCACCAAAAAATTTCGCCACTTTGATATAATATTAACCACTTAAAACTATTTATAACTATTGTTCAAGGATAATTTAAAATAAGGTGATAAAAATAATACAACTTATTTTAAATTATATAGCATCTTTTTAGGCATTTTTCGGTTAACTGGAAGCAAGCGAAAGTCGCCAAACAATTTGGACTTGCGCCAAAAAATGTCACAAGGACCAGCGCAAGCTTATTACAAACCGAACCATACATTTTTTTGGCGAAGTTTTATTGGCACAGGTCTAAATTGTTTGGCGATGTCTCGCTTGCGGACGACTAACCGAAAAGTACCTCTTTTTTGTGATAAAATGCAGTTCATTAAAGTTAATTGGCATGACTAAATTAATCGGTACTTATTAATTAACGGTAAAGGATTGGAGATTCGTTGGCGATAATTTTGTCGCCGAAAACAAACAACAAACTTTGTTTAAACAGTGTAAACAGATGTTTGTTTTCTTCTCATAAGTTAGAAGCTCGCTCATAGGGTTGCAATGTCAATTTGGTGCTACATTTGGCGCGTTTTGACTCTTTCAATGTTAATTAATAAATCTAATTAGTACACTTTGTCTTCGGCGATAATTTTAATATTATTAGTATTAATGTCCAAAAATTTTGATTATCTACATTTTATCAAAACAGTGAAATACACGTAAAATTAATTTAGATTTTTAAACATCTGAGAATTATATGACATTTAAGTATATATTTCTCACCC
>JAPMOR010026288.1:9555-22101 GCA_026543865.1 Argiope aurantia
CAAAAAAAGATTTTGAAACAATATTTACCTATGGGAATAATAGAATCCAATTTCTTCCATAAGAACACAGAATGCTATTTCCAAAACTATTCTTCGAAGCGTTGGAATAGTTTTTCCTGAATCGTAGCCTCTCCAAACCATCATGTGATACCCGAAGACATAGAAAGGAATTCCGACCCAAAATTGATTAATAAGTACTTGCTTAATAACTTTCCATAATTTTCGGAATGGCACCTATGAAGAATAAGGAAATTGATTATTTGAAATTGAGAAAAAAAAAAAGTAATGAGGATTTAAAAAAAGCGAATCCTTTTGAATGCAGAAATTTGAAAAATGAATTCATTCTTCTTTCGAAATCTTTTAATTAATTAATTAAAAAAATTTTGTTATAATTTCTTGAATATCATTGTTTTATTTTAAATTTTTTAAATTGCTGATTAATAATAATAAACTATGCGATTCTACAAATGAAATATATGGACATTATCCCCACAATTTCTATTCAGTAAGGAATGTTTCTAAACCCTTCACATAAACTATGTTAGCACAAATTGATAAATGAATGAAAGAAACGTACTGAAAGTCTTAGTTCCTTTGCTTTACTTTTCATATGCAGATTTCCATTTTTTTTTTTGACTATATATCTATAGAAATTTATCGAGAAGAAGAAAAAAAAGTCAAACATTTTATATACAAAGCAGAACATTTAAAAATTATATATATTGGTTTATTCATAAAATATTTAACGTATTTCACAGAATTTTAAGAGTTTCATTCTAAATTTTATTATTAAAAACTGCTCATTTCCAAACAATGAAAGATATAGGAATTTCTGTTTACTAATAAATGTTGCTGAACCAAATTTCATAAATTTAGTTTGATATGATCTCGATGAAAATGGATTAAAAATCTAACAAATAAGAACTCTATTTGATTAAAAATTAATTTGGTACATAAAATAAATAAAAATAAAGAAAACCAAACTGAGGAAAATATAAAAGCGACTTAAAAAATAACAAGCAAATTTTCATATTAAATTTGATTTATATATATATAACTTCGATGAAACTAGGCTTTTTGATATAAGAAAACACCGGATTAAGAAAATCTGATTTATTGTACAAAATAGATATTTTAACCATTATCTGTGAAAATGCATATAAAATCTAACTCCTATATGGTAAAAATTAACTAGATTTCTAAAAAAAAAAATAATTTAAAGTATATCTAAAGAAATGATTTAAAAACTTGTCAAACAAGAATTTTATGATGAAAAAAAATTTATTTTATTTTTTGGAACAAAAAATAAATCCAAACATACAGGATAGGAGGCATTGTCTTGAATCTTATATTTCATCGCAAAAGCTGGTTTTCCAGTATAATCGATCAGTGTATAGCACAAGCCAGCAATCCAGTAAACAAAAAAAGTGACTAGAAATGAACCTAAAATAAAAATCAAACTTCAGAAAAATCTTGTATATGGATTCACATTCATTATGCAAAAATTTCATCTTATTTATTCGGAATATATTTTTTGAATAAATCAAGGAATGGAATGTTTTATCTTAATTGAATAAAGTAATCTACTTAAAATAAGTTTTCACTATTAAACTACAAGCATTTTACTTTCTCATATATGTAGCATAGTAAAAGTATAGTAGAGCAAAAAATTCCAACTCGAGATTTTGACGATCCTTTGTGTTGTACACCTGACTTAAATATACCAAATTTGATATGGGATTTTGTGACTACAAATGCAGTTTGGTTTCAAATTATTGTTTCAGTCGTTTGGGAAAAACATGTCTAAAACACAAATTCGATTTTTGGATACTGTTAACCGCACGCCATGGTTTAATCGCCCAAGATGATACGATAGATTTAGTAAAAATGCTATAATCAAGCCATTCAATATTTCGTAACTATTGTACGCCAATTCTATAGAAGGCATTCATTGGAATAACATCTTTATTAGAGTATATGCGAGAAGGCTTTGGGGAGACCACACCCGCTTGTTTTCAAAGTAATACGAAAGTTGCAAATAAAGGACAGATAACACAACTGGAAAACGTTCCTTTAATGAACCTAGAAGGAAAATATACATGACATTCTTTCAACATAATCACAAGCAAAGTCTTATACTTCTGTCATATTCCAGGAAGTCGTAGGAAGTCGCCATACTGTTCGCCTCACCAACGGCACGTCAGGAAATCAGAAGCCCCAAAGGAAGAGCCCGAGGTCGTAATCATAAGCACTCATGTCAGGTGAGTACATAGGGTACCAATACCCAAGACCATTTTTTTTTAATAATTTATGCAATATTTCAAAGAATTTCCCAATAAAAATTTCTTTGATTCATTACAAAATTCAGCTTTTTTTTTTTCAAAAAAGATTTAAATATGGTAGATAATATTTTATTTGTTTCAATCAATAAAATAGGAAAACAATTATGAAGTCTACACTTTATTTAGTCCTTCGATCCTATAAATCATATTCAGTAAAATTCTCTTGAGAATCTAATGTTTCAGTCTTCTGAGGTCATGCCTGACTGAATTGTAGAGCTTTGAATATCATTAATTATGACAATCAACAATTATATTGCTTTAGACCGTCTGTCCTGGGGAAAGGCGTATTTTCTTCGAGAGGGTCGATGGAGAGGTTTAAAATAGCGAGTTAATATAGAATAGAGCAAGAATATATAGAACAAGAGGCCTATGCTCGACCTTGAAGGTACTCATGTGCCAAATTTGTTAGCTGTAGGTCAGATGGCCTAGCCTATAGATTGTCAACACACACACACATTTTTCTTTAGTATAAGAATAGATATAGATAGGGACCTTAGTGGGTTGGCGTTTATCAAGCGGAATTTTAAGTAAACAAAATTAATTATAACTCAAGAACTGCAGCGAATTTTGGAACGAAATTTGATACACTTGTATAAAAACGCATGCAGGATCGAATTATTGAAAAATCTTGATTTCTGTAATGCGGAGATTTCGAGACACAGTTTAATTATCTATGTTAATTAATTCAGTTAATAAAGTTTTGGTTCTAAATAAGCCTGTCTTATTGCGTAATTTTTATCGACATCAATTTTGGGAAGATGCGATAGTAAATAACTAAGTTACAGAGGTGTCCCTTTGATTTTGTTGATGACCGTATTTCCCTGGCTATGTGAGATGCCGTTTTGAATGTAAAGGCCTTAAAAACTCCTTTACCCATCATCTTATATAAATGAATTATTATTTATTATGTATTGAAATGATAAATTCATTACTTTAGCACTTAAATAAGTACTAAAGTATTAAAATTAGTATTATAAGTAGCACTTAAATAAATACTTAGTATTAAAGAGATTTACATAAAATATCTCGCGGATATTTTTTAATTTATCTATTGTATAATTTCTATTATTTTTTTCAATTCTTAAGTTCAATTTATCAAAAAAAAATTTGATTAGAAAGGATCGATAACAACTCTATTTACCCCATACAATCAAAGCAAATTCATTATTATCAAACGCGTCGTAAACCACATTCCAGCAGCTTTGGAAAAATTCACCAGAAATTTCCCAAAAATATTGAAAATACCTGAAAGAATAAAAAACACTCAGATTAGACAATGTGTCAAAATTCTATAGATGTATTAGATTCTCAGTATTATTCTGGCCTAATAACTAATTTCTAAACCGTTATAGACATATCGTCGCAATTAGAAAAATACTTAAAATGCTGGTAATAATTATACTTTTCTAGCCGCCTTTGACGACCAGTTTGTTCACTTGATTCATTGACATTTTATGTTACTGAATGATTAATATAGAATGTAGTATATGATATAAGATAATAATTATGAAACTATAAGATAAATAAAATAAAATAAAATATAAATATATATAAAATGGATCACATTATAAAATTAAAGCATAAGATAATAGTATAAATAAAAGATAATTTAAAATATTATTAAAAATAAGAAAAAGTAACATATATGCCATTTATCAAAGCATAACAATGCTCAAAACTTCGATATGTAAGAATTGTTCTCTCTAAGTATTATTATGTAAAAGAAAGAAAAAAAAAAAGACATTTTATAAAGGAAAAAAAATTAAAAAATTTATTAATTCGTTAATAAATGAATTACAAATTTAAATAAATGAATGGATTTATAATTTTATTCATGAATTTATAAAGGAAATTGATTATTATATTATGAAGACATTTTATGTTTATTTATTATTATTAGATATCTTATGAAAAAACTCAATAAATCCCTGTTAATTTCTCAAGTTGGCATCAAGACTAATATTAGTGTCGATCACAATTAAAATTCCCTTTGCCAATATGTGAACAAAATAAACCTAGGAGAATTTGAATTTAATTTTTAAAGAATTAAATCCAGCGCATTTTTTTTTTCAAAATGGACTAGTTATTTAATGAATTGATGTAAAATCCATATCAAATCCAAGTCTTTTTTTTTTCGAAACTTTATCTGGTATGGTTGATCATTTTCTCATTAATTAATGCAATCCTTATAACATGGAAAAAATAGATACTTTAAGAAATAACTGATTATTTGTCATTATACATAAAATCAGTCATAGATTAAACAACAAATATAATTAACCGTCAGATTTAAGGCATATAAACTTACTTTGCCGACATTTTTGAAAATAACCGAGAGTTTACGCTTTTACTTTTAAAATGAAACAAAAAACAACTAATCATTCGACCAGCCAACCGAATCTACTTTGAACTATTTTCTTAAAAACCAATAATTTGAAATTCCTTTTTATTTGATTTTGAACAGGTTCTGCAAATATAATTGCTGAAATTAATCTGAGCAGTGGGCACAAAACTAAGTCATTATTTGAACTGAATATTTGCTTAAAAATCTCATTCATCTAGCGAAACGTTACAGATACGAATGAACTTATCCAACACATGACTGCTTTTGACTAAGATTTAACTATTAGATAAAAAGGAAAGAAGCTCGTTTGGGCGATATCGACAGAGAAACTCGATACGCTCCAAGGAACTTGAAAAGAGCTCTTATTCGTAACCTTTTAATTGTTTTTGCAAGAGTATTTGAGACTTAATTTTGAAGAAATCATAGCCTAAAATCTCATTTTTGCATTTATTTTCTAGTGTAGGAAGTGTAGAAAAAGTATAACGATTGTAAAAAAAAATCGAAAGCGAGATTTTGGCGAATTCTCCACGGTTTAGACCTCCTTAAGTTAGAAAAAAAAATCCTTTTTGACATTGCGTTTAATTGTCTCTGAACATAATAATTCCACCAGAGGTATTGGGCCTCTCAAAATTGTCTCGAATAAAGGTGTTATTGCAGAGAACACCTTGTACAGAACTGACGTGCGATAATTTCCAAATATTAACCTTTGACGTGGATATATCATCTTTACTGGGGCTGTGGTGGCCTGGTGGTACGGTCTCGACTTGTTAGCCGTAGGGTATCAGGTTCGAGACTCCATTCCACCAAAGAACCGCCGTGTAAGGGGGTTTGTTGCACGATAAATTCGTCAGGGCCAAATGTCCTCGCGTTGATGTGGTGTGGAGAGGGGGGTGCCAGTTCAGGTGTCGTCCTCGTTACCGGACCGCGGATCAAAATTACGAGGTCCGTCCCAAAATAGCCCTAGTGTTGCTTTAAAACGGGACGTTAATATAAATAAACGAAACAAAACGAAAGCATTTTTCCTGAATCTATTGTGTAATCCTTGGCGAGATATTGGCGATTAATCCCAGGCGTGCGGTTCGTAGTATCCGAAAATTAAACTTGTGTTTTAGACATGTTTTTCGAAACCAATTGAAATAAAAATTTGAAACGAAACTGCACGTGTAATCATAAAATCCCATATCGAATTTGATACATTTAAGTCATTGCGTTCACTCGGTCTGCTTGACTGCTTTGATCTGGGAGACCGCAAGAGACACGCTTCATGGTTCAAAAACATCTTTATTCACAGATTTGTCATGAAACAATTTTGTCCATAATTATTATATCAATATGATTAGGGTTTTCCGTGAATAATGGGACAGTTGTTTACTATGGCCAGCAGACCAAAATAGTTCCTTTTACATTGTGACTATAAACATGTTAAAATTTTTAACCATGTTGATTATTATTTAGAAATTTCGAAAGTATTAACCTGTGTTCAGAATTTGAATTATTTTTTAAGGCTTTATTTTTTTAAAATTTTTTTGAAAACTTTTTCTATTTTTTCAAATGAAAAATCTGTGTATAGCATTTTCAAATGTGTGTGCCCTTTCATACAAAATTTTATTGAATTCTATTAAGTTATGTTTGAATATAATGATTGCCGGGAATCAGTGAAAATGAGTTACTCATTCTTCCGATAATAAAGAGAATTCAGCTGTCAAGGAATCAAGATATATTTCCAAGATGATAGTTAAATCTCCCGCAAAACATAATAATCTACAATCTTGGCGTACTTCTAATGCGGCCAAATAGACCGATAATTAGGATAATTAGAAGAACCTATAAGTTTTACTTTAAAATGGATATTTTAAATTATAACTAAAGAATGAATGATTTTTAATTTATATTAACTTAAAATGTTGCTTCGAAAAAAATGTTTCCGATTATTTTTATTGAATTTCTTACCCTTGAATTCATATTAAATAAGAATTATTAACTGCTACGTTACAAAACATTTCCTCAAACTTCAAATGAAAAATATTGCTATTTTTTATGTTGCTAATAACTTTTTTATATCGCTAATAAATATTATAGCAATATAAAAAATTGCTATAATATTATTTATTAGCTATTTTTTATATTACTAATAAATATTGCTAATAACTGAATCAGCCAAAATTAGTTAGAAAAGGCAAAACTTAGGTTACAGCTAAAAGTATCATAGTAAAAGGCAGACTAATCTGCAGCATCTCTACGGCTACAGAGAATTATGGACATGTAATGCCAAACACCAATTTTATAAACGGTGGGAGGAAATCTACTTAAATGTGCCCTTTGTTCCGTTTCGTACTTTGTACTTTACGAACCAGAAGTACATTAAAACTCGATGTTTTGTGTAGTCATTAAATGGATGAAAATTCTCTCCTTCCACATTAACACAAACGTTTTTATAGTTCAAATATATATTCTCTTTGTTTAACTTTCCAAATTTTCACTCAGAAATATATATTTATGGCGTAAATCATGCTTATTAATATCATCAAAGTAAGAAACTACTCAAAAGCCATTCTAAAAATACCATAACATTATTCTATTTTTCTTACAGTTGCCATTCGAAACTTACAAAATATTAAAAAACAAAGATAATAATCAAGTAGAGCATCAATGTGACACCCTTTTATATTACTTGCAATACCAGCAATGCCAAGTTGCCAAAGTAACATGTTTACAACTCAACAACGCAGAATAAAAAATAATATTGCTGGTTCCTTGAAAAATGAGTCCACTTCCGTGTTTCAGTTAGTATATTGGCGAAAAATCGTGACCATCTGCATTTTCAACCAAGGAACAAATTAAAACAGATTTCAGTAAGGTAAAGAATTCTTAGATAAGAAATTTAATTCAGATGGCCGTCGTTTGTATGGTTAGATGAAAGGATATGGTACGTTCTCATCGCCAAGTTTACAAAGTTTTCGGCAAACGTTTAATTTGAAGTGTCTTAAAAATCTGATACAGAGTATGGCGAGATATCTTTTAAAAAAATTCTGATTTAGGTACTATATTATGCTACTAAGCAAAACTAATTTTAGTTTCATGTTTAGGCTTCTTAACTGCTCCTCTTTTCTTCTTTTTTTTTTGATGCATGTTTCTTTTTCCCTCATTTCCTGAAATACATATTATTAA
This sequence comes from Argiope aurantia, assembly GCA_026543865.1. Classification (NCBI taxonomy): domain Eukaryota; kingdom Metazoa; phylum Arthropoda; class Arachnida; order Araneae; family Araneidae; genus Argiope; species Argiope aurantia. The sequence continues at coordinate 17,410 of JAPMOR010026288.1, forward strand.
GATATGGCAATTTGATACCCGTTATTACACCATCGGTGCAAATATTCTTCAATTACATTATTATTGATATAGATAAATTGTGGGATTTTTAGCAGTAAAGTTATGTTAATAAAGTTAATAATTAAAATAAATGTTAATAAAGCAGACCTTTATTAACATTAAAGGTCGTACCGGTTCACCCAATTCAATCTTAATAAAACTGTGTTCATAGTAAAACTATCTTTACTTATACTTTAATGGTTCTAATGTAGATTTGGGTGCCCCTTTGATTGGCGACAAATTTCAGTGATGAAGCACTACTCCTGGTTTCCAGAACGTCTTGTTTTCATTGATGTTACTGTTGGATTACCGACCGAAATCCCCTTAGACGATCTTGGCGCCAAAAAAATAGCCAAAAAATCAAAGGGCACCCAATAGTAAACTTTTACTACTTTAATTATCAAAATGAACTTTTATAACAAAGATTTAAAAAAAAAATTCTTACTTACGTAATTAAATTCATTGAAGCATTTCCTAAGAACAAAAACCAAATCTTCGACTTCAGAGTAGATTCAGAGTTATATGAGTAGAATTGCATCTAATTTCAATGACTAGAAGGAAGTTAAAATTTGATTTACAAGCATGCTTGTCAGTAGCCCTGGATTGTTAAATTACTTTAAAAAGCTATCTTTAGAAACCGATTCAAAACATTATTTATGTAGAAACACGCAGTAATGAAAACTTTATTTTAATCAACAATAAATCAACCTCTTCAAAGAGTAAATAAATGATTTGAAGGCTTAATTTAGATGAGATATTCAGGCACTTTTTCAACTAAAGAATGTAGGTTTTACCAGTAATAGCGTGAATTATTTTAACTTATCTTAATGCACGTTATCTTTGTTAAATGCAATAAATCAGTTTTACATTCAAAAATCGATTAAATCGGAAAAGAATTTGTGGAAAATTTTAGCAACTGTGCACTGTGTTTACACTATTTTATATTTTTCTCTATACAAATATAAAGTATTGTGATCATAAAAAATCATGTGATTATTGTAACGAAATGACATGAAAAAGCATGTCATTTGTTGTAATCACGAAGTAGGGGTTTTGAAGAATCTTCAAGTTTCAACCTACATGATTCCAAAAAAGGAAAAAAAAAATAATAATAATTGTGCCTGTCTGTGAAAACTAAAAATATTTTGTGCTAAACAAATGAAATTTGGTATATCATATTTACACCAAATTGTGAATGAAATTCATACAGAGGAAATCTGTCTCATCGGAATATGAACAGAAAAACGAAGAAAGCTAGATGGATAAAATTGGGTATAGAGATTTAGCATCTAAAGTGTAAATACACATCAAATTTGGAACTAAATCCTTTTAAAAGCTTTCCGTCTCTCAGTCTGTACTTTCACAAGCATGTAAACGTGTAAAATTTAAAAACGCAGTGTGGTAAATATATATATATTTGATATTAATTTTGGGTACTTTTCCTTTAGCCGGGCGCAAGCGAAAAATCGCCAAATGATATAGAATTGCGCCAAATTTCTTAAGACAAATTCGCGCTTGGTTCACAATTGACGAGATTTGTCCCCAGCTAACGGAAAATTATCTAATTTTGTGACTATAGTTATAGTTCTGTGTCAATTTTTGGTTTTCGTCTGTTGGAAAAAAAACCGTTCAAAATTCAAACTGGATTTTCCGTCACTTGTGTATTAACAGCATTCTATTGGTTCATCGCCAAGTATAGCACGCTAATTGGCTCCTTCGTAATTACGGTTCTCCAATTGCATGCGATCAATAGTTTTTACAATCACTAGACAGCAATGCGACAAAGTTTTGGGGCAAATCACGGAAGACTTCGTGGGTAAATATGATATTTTTTGTTCAACAGAAGTTCGGAACCTTCGATGTAAATGCACGTGTAACAAATGAAGATTCACGATGATAACCGTTTTTGACAATTTTGGACCTAGATGAACCAAAGAACATTGTCGCAATTATGTCTGTTTTCATGAGAGCTACATAATCCAAATGCACCTTAAATGAAACGGGTGAAATTTAATATGCGATATTTCAAACAAATTTATAAAACCTTGTCGAAATCAGTTCACAAGAAAGCTGTCTGTCTGGTTGCCCGAGTGCTGCGAGTTTTGTTGTTTCTATGGCATTTATCATAGACAAGCCCATTGACTTTAAAATTCAGAGATTTTAAGCCAAGGGCGCGTCTCTTGTTTTTTCAGTAGCGCCATCTAGGGACAAGAGTACGACTTAGCTACACACACGGCACAACCCTTTTGACGAGACGGTCTTCATTCATGCATTTTATTTACAGATTATGATTTAGACTTGAATCAGATCGATCACACCGGATCCAGTACCCCTAGTGGTATTACTCTCGACATGGAAGACTTTGTGACTACGATAGATTTATACGTGCGCCAGCCACCATACACACACACGGAGAGTCTTCGGCCTGCAGGGTTCGAACTTGCAACCCAAGGAACGTGAAACCAACGCCCTACCAACCAGGTTATCCCGGCCCATTTGCTGTGAGTACCTAGATTTAACATCTAAATTGTGGATTTATACTAAATTTCGAACAAGATGTGGCAAAAGATGGATGACCATCTGTCCATCTGCACTTTAGTATAGTTGAAAGCATGGTAGGCCAAAAATTTAACTACTTGGATAAATGAATTTTTGTGCATAGTCTAAGCATGCAAAGTGTAGAATCTTATCAATTTTTAAATAAAATTCGTAATTATCCATTGACTTGTGCATTCTCTCGCATGTTATTAGACTTCTTCACTAATCTAAGACATTAATGTGCAGGACCCTGAAAATAAAAATCTGAGCACTCGTGAAACTCATAGTCTCAAGCAAGGTAAACAATTTTTTTCGAGGGAGAGAGGGTCTTACAATAAAGATAAGAAAGAATATAAAAAGTATATATAAGAAAGAAAGTGTGCAAAATATAAATTATATAAATAAGTGTGCTTTATAAGAAAATGTGCCAAATATTGCGACGAGACATTCCCCGACGAATGCAAGTGCTTTTATTTTTGAATTGTTTCATACTTATAAAAATATAACTTTGAAATCAATTTTCAGCTCACTTCCAGGAATGCCAAAATTTCAAAACATTTTTATATTTAAATGCTCTCAATACCAATGCTTTGCTTTAAAAAAATTACATAATTATAACGAATAAACTATTTTTAATAAGATTTAGTTTCATGTGACAGCGCCATCTAGTAATGAAATTTTGAAAAAAATTATTACAAAATTCCATAATATTTATAATAATCTATATTCAGTGTGTTCCCAGAAGGTGAGAAAAAGGATTTATTTTTTGAAATATTACACTTGGACATATCCTTCCAATTACAAAATTACACGAAATATACTTTTAAATCTACAAAGTTTGATAATTAAAAATTAACCAGTGGAATGGTCTCCACAAAACTTTCTCGGAATAAAGGTGTTATCCTGAAAACGTTTTGCGCAGCATTGGCTTACAATATTTACGAAATATCAACATATGGCCGTGAATTTAATATTTTTACTGAAACTGTATTGTCATCCTTGGAGAGGGTTTTGGCAATTAATCCCTGGAGTGCGATTAATAGAATCCGAAAAGCGACTTTGTATTTTATATGTGTTTTTCTAACCTGATTGAAAGAAAAATTTGTCCCAAAACTACTTGTAGTCTCAAAATCCCAGACGAAATGTGATATATTTAAATAATTCCGTTTTTGAGCTATCGCGTTTACATATTTCTAAAAGTACAGACCGACAGACGATCAACCATTTAATGGATTTCGTCCAGAATTGGATTATGTCTTCTATATAGGTGTTAAGTCTATGTACCAAATTTTATCTATCTAATTCGTTTCGTTTTGTAGTTATTGCGTTACGTTTTATTCAGGCCACTGGGCTGACAGGATTCCTCTGAAGAGAGTTTGGACAAAATTTTATAGGAACCTACAAATTTGGTATAAAGACCGTATACCAACCACCGAGGGGGGCATCTGGAAATGAGGATAAGATGCTTCCAGTATGGTGGTTGGATCTCGCTACCCTGGTGGGTACATAAATAAGTGGGGGATCTGGCTCCTCCCATCGGTGACGGACGTACTTCCTTCTGGAAGGGTTGTACCGTGGCCGGTGATGGCCCTTAGGACTCAACCACAATTTCCTCCAATGCTGCTGTTGCGGCGGTCCGATCGTTCAATATTCTTTATCCGTGTGCCTTAGGGCGGGTCGGAGAGTCAGTGATATGACTATAAAGACTGTAAACGAAATTTAATCGTTTAGCTCAAAACGTTTTGGATTTATCCCTATCAGACCCAGATAGACCAGATCCCAGATAGACAGACGCACATTTTCCAAAAATGTGTTTTTGGAACTCAAGGATTTCTAAAATGTGGAGATTCGTAAACATCACGTGTTTTTTTTTTTTTTTTTTTTTTTTTTTTTGACGCTCACTATAATTGCGCTATGCTTTCTATACGAGAATGTAAAAAAAGTAAATTTTTATGCGCCTTTCTATAATGTATAAGTAGTTTTCTCTTGCTATCATCTATGCACAATGTTTCAGTAGACAAAATTTTCAGATATATATTTCTTTCTATATTTGGAAAGGTTTGTCAAAAAATTTGGATGAAAACATTAGTTAAGAAATGCGAAATTATTCAATAG